>JANQBM010858004.1:0-13454 GCA_025594535.1 Erythroxylum domingense | reverse complement strand
AGTCGAACCACCGACCTATTATGCTGACTACGATGGCTTCACGGGGCTCTTTGTCTCATCCCTTTAGGTTTCAGGCTACGTGGCTCACTCATCCAGGGTTTGTTACCTTAGTGCAAAAACAGTGAGTGCCTAGGGTTACTTGGTTTGTAGCTTATCAGACTTTCATTCGGGAAGTTAAAGTTTGGAATTGACAAGTATTTGGGGATATCTTGAAGCACATGCAAATTCTGTATGATTGCATCAAGGGGATTGAATCTAGTCTTGACTTGGGCTGGTCGGAGGAGTTGATGATGATTCATGATGAAACACGAGAGGTGTATGAGCTAGTACTGTTTCAAGAGGGATTACTATGGCGGCAAAAATTCGGTGTGAACTAGACTAATTTTGGAGACAGGAATACTAACTTTTTCACATGTCTATGCTTGCTTGTCTGAGGAGTAATTTAGTTACTATGCTAAAAGATGGTGATGGTACCTGGTAGGATGATCCAGTTCGATTGAAGGATATGGCAGTACATTTCTTCCAGAATTTATACGCCAATGAGTCAACTGATAGGGGCGTGTTAGTTTCAGTTAGCTCGTATCCGTGACTACAACTGTAGGTTATTTTTGCTGATTTATGAGATGTGACTCAGGGGGAGATCTATGATGTGGTGTGAAGCATGGGTTGTTTCAAGGCACCCGGTTCGGACGGGTTACAACCTATTTTTTATCAAAGCCAGTGGTCGAGCGTAGGGTCGTCTGTGCATAGGGTGTTTTATAATTTTTTTAGGGATGGCCGGCTACCTGCAGGGTTGAATGATACGCTTATTATCTTGATTCTAAAGGTTCCTTCGCCATCAGGGTTGTATCAATTCCGGCCTATCAGCTTGTGTGATGTCTTGTATAAAATTATCACTAAGCTTATTGTTCAGCATGTGAAACCGCACATTAAAATTTTAATTTCTAGTTGTCAAACTAGTTTTGTACTTAGACGGCAGATTGTCGATAACGTAGTGATTGTGCAGGAGATTATACATGCAATGCGGCAGAGGACAGGGAAGAAGGTTTGGATGGTGATTAAGCTTGATTTGGAGAAAGCTTATGATAGGTTAAATTGAGATTTCATCACGGAATCTCTTACATTTTCAGGGTTTGAGTAGCAATTAGTGGAGTGCATTCAGCTATGCACTTCATCGGTTGCCATGCAGGTTTTGTTTAATGGCTCAGTTACGACTTACTTTATGCTTTCGAGGGGGGTTCGTCAGGGTGATTCTTTGTCACCTTATTTGTTTGTTTTGTGTATGGAATGCCTTACTCATGTCATTACAGACTCAGTGCAGGAGGATAAGTGCAGGCCAGTGTGAATGGGGAGGCAGGGTAAACCCATTTCGCATTTATTTTTTGCTGATAATTTATTTCTTTTTGTTAAGGCTTCTACAGAGCAAGCCAGGATTATCTGGCTTATTTACGACGATTAGTTTATAGTTCGGGCTAGCGTGTAAGTGCATCGAAGTTGTCAGTATTTTTCTCTAAGAACACATCAGTTAGCCCGAAGCAAGAGATTTGTCAATGTTTGGGCTTTCGGTATTCACATACTGTTGGTAGATATCTAGGAGTTCAGATTATACAAGGCCGAGGTAAAAAGTAGTCTTATTCACTAATCCTGGATAAGATGAAAGCTAAGTTATCTAGCTAGAGAGCTAAAAAAATGTCACTTACGGGTAGATCAACACTTGCTAAGTCGGTCCTAGCTACTATCTTGATTTATGTTATGCAAACTCAACTTTTACCAGTCTCTATTTTGCAGGAGATTGATAAGGTAATTTGTCGGTTTCTATGGGGTTCCTCGGAGGAGAGGAGAGGTAATTATTTGGTGAGCTGGCATAAGATTTGTGCACCGAAAGAGAGTAAGGGTCATGGTTTGAAGTCAGCAGAGCTTCGTAATAAGGCTCTAATGCTCAAGCTGTGTTAACGTTTTATGCCTAAGAAGGATTCTTTTTGGGTGCGGATTCTTTCTGGGAGATATGGTTGGGAAGGGAACTTATTTGAACTTTTGAAATCGTGGCTGCTGTAACTTGGAGTGGTATTTGTAAGCTGTGGCCTACCTTTGTGTGTGGATGTGGGTGGCAGATGGGGATGGATGGATAATTTCGTTCTGGTTTGATGATTTGGTTAGTGGGATAGGGCCTTTACATATATGGGCACTGGGTGGGATTAATCTTGACATGCGTAGCGTCAAGGTCTGTGATTTCTTTTGTGAGAATGGGGCCTAGAATGAAGGCTTGTTACAACAAGTTTTACTAGGTAATATTTTCACTTATGTGTTGGAGTTACGTCTAGATCTGGATTTGAATGACACACTGCTATGGTTGTATAACCCAAGTGGTGTGTTTTCGGTCTCCTCAACTTATGATTTGTTGGAAGCGGATGCTAGTGAGGATCTTGAGTGTTTATGGCGGTGAGTATGGAAGTGGCGAGGACCAGAGAGGATCAGGAGCTTTTTATGGTTGGCTGGTCATAATAGACTTCCAACAAATAGTTTGTGCTTTTCGAAGAATTATGCCCCTAGTGATTTATGTCCACGATGTGACACACAGGTGGAATCTACTTTGCATGTTTTGCGAGATTGTGATTGGGCAAGGCGAGTGTGGGATTGTTTTGTTCCAGCTAATAAACAGTAGGGCTTTTTCTCCCTTTATCTGAAGCAGTGGATACTATCTAACTTGGAACGGGAACGGTGGAGTTCGGGTACACATGATTGGTCCGTTCTGTTTGGGGTTATATCTTGGTTGCTTTGACGTTGTACGAACAATTTAAACTTTGCGGAAGGGATTGATATTCCACTTGATGTCCGGCCTTGTGTTTGGCGATATTGGAAACAGTTTTATTTGCTTTTGCAGTCAAACAGGGAATGGATGCTATTGTTGGTAGACAGGAGAGTCGCTGGGTTAGATGGATCCCCCCTTTACCTGACTGGCACAAACTGAACTGTGATGGAGCTAGGCATACTACAAGGGCGCACGCGGGAGCTGGTGGCCTTTTACGTGATTCGCAAGGTAGGTGGATTATGGGATTCTCGCAGTGTCTAAATCGAGTATCGGTCTTAGAGGTGAAATTACAAGCTATTTATACTAGGATAGAATTTGTTGGATGGCAGCAGGTATCTCATCTTTATATCAAGACTGATTCATACGAAGCTTGGCTTCTTTTATCCACTTGAACTTCGACTTCGGTAGTGGGAGTGGTGTGGCACTGTTTAGATCTTTGTGGCTTGTTTGTGGATGTGTGATTTGATCATATCTTTCATGAGGCTAATTGTTGTGCGGACAATCTAGCTAAGCATGGTCTTTTTTGTAAGGAACCTTTGATTATGTTTTCATCTCCTTTAGAGGGTATGTAACATTTGCAGGATTTTGATCGTTGCTTAGTTGATGTAACCTGACATTTTGATTAAATACATTATTTTCTATAGAAAAAACAGTGAATAAATCATAACGCAAAAGTGTAGAAACTTGAAATTCAAGATTTAAAAATTAGATATCACTTTTTCCCTGTCTTATGTCCCTCCTATCTTATTAATTGAATTGTGCCTCACCTAAGATGACCTAATGTATTAACTACCCTCTGTCAAAGTGTAATTAATTATCCCTACCCAAGTTAAATGGAAATGATTAAGCAATCTCTCAATCTACAAAATCAGTCCACCAATTCAACTAGTTATGAAGTTATCCTATGGGTAATCAACTAATTAGCCATGATCTCTCTCTAACTAATCAATTAACTTGATGAAAGTAGGTCTATAGGTGCCAATTCTCATTATACACCCTACACAAATTAACCAACTCAATTTCTCAATATAATGCAAGGTATAAGTTCAACATTTATCAAAAGCATCATTTTTTCAGATCAACAAAATAGGAGTTCAATAAGTAGTTCAAAAGTAATCTCTACAAATAACTCAACCACTCATAATGTCATTAACATCCCCATCAATAAAAAAATCCATGATAAAGATGCTAGAAGAAAAAATGAAATAGAACTAGATAAAGCGAATTCCTCCTCTTCTTTGCCTAAATCTGGCGTTGGTATGCTCTTTGCCCAATTTGGGGTGGAAGTATTGATTCTCTACCTCTCTCTAGGCTACAAATCTATTTTTTTTCTCTTTAAGGCCAATTCTCACGATGCTCTGTCATATAATCATAAAAATGTAAAAAGAAGTGAAAACTGCATTTTTCTTTAGGCTAGGGATTCCACAATCGTGGGAGTTAACATGAATCCTCGATCATGGGTTCTTATGTTACAATTTGTCCACTTCTCTTCTCATCTTTTGGTCCCTAGCTCAATCACAAGGGTGGCCACCCTCTATTCCTACATCAAAATGATCAATTTTTACTTGAAATCAACATCAAACATAAAAGAACATCAATGAAGATCAAACTAATCAAAAACATATAAAATAAATCCTAAAACGTAACAATAATAACCTATTATGCAAGAAACATATGCCAAATACTTAAGAAAATACACACTAATCCACAACTATCACCCCTTCTTGTCGGATCAACAGCTTACGTACTACACTAATAAACCGTGCACCTGCAGATTATCGAGGGTGTTTATTAAAATTTACATACATCAACACCCATTCAAGTTTTTGGCACCATTGTCGGGGCGACAATTAGTTTAATTCTTTAATTTAAGGCATTGGTTAGTTTTTATTTTTAATTTTTAATTTTGTTTCTTCCTATTTCTGAATCCGTGCTCTTGTATGAACACAAGAGTCAAGACAAGTTTGACTCATGCAGATAAAATCTTAGAATTAGATATCACTCGATTAGAACTGTTCATTAGGAAAACTCGGTGTGAAGAAGAAGAAGATATCGTAAAAACAATAATGGTCGACCAATTTCTGCAATATTTGGACCACGGAGAGAACCATAGACATCAACAAAGAACCCCTATAGATTCATGACACCTGGATTTAATACGGCTAACTAAGGAGTAGTTAGGCCACCGGTACAAATAGCCTCTTTCGAAATTAAACCAGCCCTCCTAAACATGCTTTCTAACACCCCACTCCCATCCGACACACACACATACACCCTTCAGATGAACGTGCACATGCACTACATAAATGGTGTGCTAACTATTGCACTTTCACTATATAACATGGCATCATAACCACTTCATAGGTTTAACACAATGTTTAAAACCCAAAAATATCCTCATATCATTTCATAAACCATATTTACAATGTAGCATTACAACCATCTTCCATACTTGTATAAGATCAGTCTATCAGAGTCACAACTCTATCTACAAAGTATGCTACATGCATAAGGAATTAAACAAAAATTAAACTAATCCTTTAGTCCCAACTAACCGACCTTGGAGCCATGTCCTTCATCCAACAGCTGTACAAAATATCTTTAACGCAATCTTATAAGCTAAGTCGTCTCACTCTCGAACTTGAAAATATCAACGTTGCAATTTGGTTGAGTTTTGCAAACTCAGTTGAGTAATCGTCCTCGATGGTTCACTCTTGTCATACAACATACAATTTATGTCATCACATAATTCACATCATCTCAATTTTCATCATGTAATATCAAGAAACTCTTTATTCACATAAAGAACATTTCAGAATCCATACAATTCATCATTCCATTACAATTATACGGATTATAATCATCGATAATTGATCACACATTTCATGCAATAAAAGTCCTCAAATCGTTGCAATCATTCAATTTATTCATATCAGATGTATATGCAATGCTTATGAGACTCAACTTCATTTAATTACATTGTTGTCACCAAATGCCTTTTCCCCTGTCACATATCTGTTGTGGATACTGGGCTTAATCATACTGTACCTTATCTGTCAGGGATATAGGGCTCTTTATACATATTGAACCATAGGCTCTTACCATAGATGTCTAAGATTTAAGCTCTTTTTCAATAGCGACTCCGGTCGTAAGTACCTTTATAATTCATGCATTCATCTAACGAAATGCACCATGCGTATTCATTTTGTCACATTTGCGTTCTTTCTCATTCACATTTGTCATTGGACTTTTAATTTGGCATTCAACATAATAGTTGAGAATCATTTAGTCAATCACATTCACATTCAAGTAGAACTTCCAATGTTCTATTCATGCATCGAAACGCCTCAAACATTGAATGTCCGAAATTTAGTACGTACACATCACAATAATTCAGTACACAATTTAACAAACAATCAAGGTGAGCCCATCTTAGGTTACTCACTATTGATCCTTTTAGCTTATTGTCTTGAAGTCCCGATAATGTCTGGAAGCGGTCGCTCAATGTGTTCTTCTACAAAATGCAGTCATATATAAAATTTAAACATTCAGATGAATAGTTAATCATAAGCACATTCATTAATGTATCATGTATTATGCATGTTTAACAATAACTTTTTAGGTATGTTTCCTTAATACACTTTATAAGCAATTACAACGCCTTCCAAACATTCTTTAATATCTAATACTCTTTACTCACTTCGATCCCCTCATTCAATATCAACTACATTTATTTAGGTTCTCATTTAAACCTACATACCTCATATGGTAACATCCTTACTTGAATTAGGATGAAAAACATCCAAACAAACACCCTCTGATATAACCTTACGGGTCACAATCATGCAAGTGCATGATCGTGACTATCATGACTTTCATCAAAAGTCATGATCATGCGAAAGCACGATCATACTTCTCCTCCAACCTATAGTATTTTCTTCCTTATTTCTAGCCATTTTTTAATTAAAAAAGGAAGTTTTTACGCAACACTTTCTCTAATTAAATGTTCCTATATGTCTTACATTTTTAATGACATTAAATTCATACATTTTGGCTCAATATCGTGCTACTTATAATCAAAATACCACATACTATTCTCATACCTTGACAAAACACAATTCTTAACTTCAATACAAATTTCAAGACTCGTAAGGACAGAATTCAAATTCGATTCCTTCATGAAAAATGTATCCATATGTCTTTACTTTACTCTGGATCAAAATTTATCTAATTTGGATATTCACAGATCAAGTTATGACCAAACTACAGATGTATGTTTAGTAAAACACTACAATAATATGCTCCAACACAATTCATTATCATTGTTCTATTACTTCTCTATCATTTCTCTATCTTTTCACGTTGACGATTCAATTTACCTCAATTTTCAGTTCCGTAATCTCTATACACAATTCACAAATTCATGAATAATCACAACACAAAAATAGAACCTAATTCATACTTTTACATATCACATTTTCTGCACTTCGCTAATCTTCATTTAACTTCAATTATCACAATACTTTATACACTTTTTTCATATTTTCTACTGATTTAACTCCTTCATCACTTTACTTATATCTCAGAAATTGCATCATCATTTTACTTATATCTCATAAATTGGTTCTTCCTACACCACTTATGAATGCATCCATTCATATTGCTACACCATTCACACATGCATTTATTTTCAAACATGAAAACATCATCAAAAGTCATTTGCACTACCATAAAACTCAAAGAATAACTTACTTGATTTACACTTCAAATCCTTCAGTAAAATTCAAGAAATGGGGAGAGCAAATGAAAGGCTTCGGTGGATGAAACAAAGACAAGAATAGAGAAAAATTGAACAAAATATTATCTGGAATGTTTTCTTTGCAAGGAGTAACTTGGTAAGTCAATAACATAAAAATGTCCAACTAGGTGTTTTAGTGATGGAGAGCAAGGAGAAAGTTTTGGTGTTTCAGTGATGAACAAGTCAAAAGAATTGCAAAAATCTCCTTACCAAAAAACGTGATTTAGGTGTCCCTTTTAGGTCTTGACATATGTCTCCAATGTATGTGTTACATTTGTCCATTAGTTATGCTACCATTTGTTCCTTAGCTATTGGTCCTCATGTCACACATTAATGAGTCCATTTGTCACTCCATAATTAGTCCATCTGTCAATGACTTACTAATCCAATTGTCACAGTTCCATTTATCTCTTATTTCTATATTTTTCTTAGTCTAAAATACTCCAAGTATTTAGAATTTTCTGAAATGTCCAAAATGTCACCAAAAATATTTAATCAATTGTACTACACACCAATTCAATTTTCAAGACAATTAACCCACAATTCAAATTGTAGTCACATTAAAAACCTGAAAATATCAATCAATGAGTGTAAAATTATTTTAATGAGTGCTAACATTATTCACGTATGTGTATGCCATATGATGCATGAAATGCACTTTTAAATTCTTAATAAACTCTCATAGATAGTATCATAGGATTCTAATCCTACTGACGAGAAAATGGGATGTTACAATTCTCCACTCCATAAGAAATTTCATCTTCAAAATTCTTACCTGATTGATGAGACAGGTGGGGATATTTCTTTTTTATATGCTCCTCTATTTCCCAAGTTGCTTCCTCACTCGAGTGATTTTTCCACAAGACATTCACCAATGGAATTACCCGAATCCTCAACTGTTTTGTCTAATATCCCACTATCTTGATTGGCTCCTTTACATAACTTAGATTACTAGCAACTTCAATCTCTTAAGCTGGTAATACATGCATTGGGTCAGATCTATACCTCCTAAACATAATTACATGAAAGACATTATGTATCCTAGATATTTCACTCGATAAGGCTAATCTGTACGTTAATAGTCCTATCCTTTCCAGGATCTCATAAGGATTAATGTACCTAGGGCTTAATTTGCCCTTCTTGCCAAATCTCAACACTCCTCACCAAGGTGAGACTCTAAAAAATACTTTGTCTCACATATTGTATTCCACATCCTTTCTGTGCTGATCTACATAATTTTATGTTTGTTCAGCTTCAGATCAGTTTCATCTTATCAACAATATCTTGTATCAATTCGGGTATTTTATCATTCTCAAACCTTCCTCATCCCAATATAGAGGCAATCGACATTTTTTATCATAAAATGCCTCATAAGGTGCCATGCCAATGCTACTGTGGTAGTGGTTATTGTAAGTGAATTCAATCAAGGCTACGTACTGATCCCAAGCACCTTAAATCTCCAATACATATGCTCTAAGAATATCCTCAATAGTCTTGATTGTCCTTTCACTCTGCCTATCTATTTGAGGATGAAATGTAGTACTGAAATTTAACTTCGTACCCATAGCTGATTGTAGACTCTTTCAAAACCTCGAAGTAAATCTGGGACTCCTATTCGATATTATGGGCACCAAAACACTATGTAGTCTAGCTACCTCATTCATATACCTCCATGCCAATTGATCTAATGAGTTATTCTCTCTCACTAGTAAGAAATGGGTCTATTTAGTCAATCCATCTACTACAACCAATATAGCATCATTTTTTCTCAGAGTCTTAAGCAATCCCATAATGAAATCTATTGTGATTCGTTCCCAACGAATGAAACTTCCCAACTAGAGCCTGATGCTCAGCTTCAATCTACTGGCAAGTTAAACACTTAGCTACATAGTCAGCTACTTGCTTCTTCATCCTTGACCACCAGAAATGTTGCTTAAGCTTATTATACAATTTGGTAGTACTATGATGCATAGCATAAGCTACTATATAAACTTATTCTAGAATTTCCTTTCTCGATTCATCCATATTAGGCACACATAACCTCTGATTTAGCCACAATGTTTCATCTCTCAATTTAAATTCATAATCTAAATTCATCTTAATTTTCTCAATTAGTTTCATCATTTCAAGATCTTTACTCTATACTCTAATTCTGTCATGTAACATCGGTCTCATCTTTAGTGTAGTTATCAATGCTTCATTATGTTCTAGATTCAACTCCATATTTAAAGCTCTCAACTGAATTAAGCTCGGTAATCTTGATAACTTAATCTGAGCTACATTGTTATTTGACTTCCTACTCAATACGTCTGCCACTATATTAGCTTTCCCTGGATGATACTCAATCCTTTAACTGCTTGATCCATCTTCTCTTTATTATGTTAAACTCCTTCTGACTCAGCACATACCTCAAGCTCTTATGATTAGTGTATATCTGGAATGTCTCTCTATACAAGTAATGTCTCCATATCTTTAGAGCAAAAACTACTGCTGCAAGCTCTAAAACATGTACTAGATAGTTTATGCATAGGCTATCACCCTGCTATACTGCATTAATACACACCTTAAACTTTAATGTGAAGCATCACTGTATACTATGTGACCACCAGTTCCTAATGGAATAATCAACACTGGCGCTGTAGTCAACCGATGTTTTAGTTCCTCAAAACTTCTCTAACGCTCATTATTCCATTTGAAGACCACATTCTTCCTCAGAAGTTTAGTAACAGGTGCTGAGATCAAAGAAAACCCCTCGTCAAACCTCCAGTAATATCCAGCCAATCCTAAGAAACTTCGAATTTCAAACACATTCTTTAGAGCCTTTCATTTCATTACTGCCTCTATCTTCTTTGAATCCACTTGAATAACTTGCCCACTTGCTATATGACCTAGAAATACTAATTGATCCAACCAAAACTCACATTTACTAAATTTAGCATATAGTTGTTTATCCCTTATAATCTGTAATATCACTCTCAAGTGCTCAGCATGCTCTTCTTTACTCTTTGAATACACCAAAATTTCATCAATAAACACTATCACAAAGTGATTAAGGTAGAGCTGAAATACCTTATTCATCAATGCCATAAGTGTAGCTAGTGCATTAGTCAATCCAAACGACATTACTAAAAACTCATAATGTCTATACCTGCACTTGAAAGCACTCTTCGGTACATCAGCCAATGCTATCATCAGCTGATAATACCTAGACCTCAAATCTAGCTTAGAGAATACCTTAACTCCCTACAACTGACCAAACAAATCATCGATTCTAGGAAACGGGTACTTGTTCTTTATTGTGACCCGATTCAGTTGCCTATAATCAATGCATAGTCTCAACGTTCCATCTTTCTTCTTCACAAATAAGACTGGAACTCCCTAGAGTGAAACACTGGGTCTAATAAATCCCTTATCTAGTAACTCCTGTAACTGAGTCGCCAACTCCTTCAGTTCCACAAGTGCCATCCTATATCGGAAATAGATATAGGAGCAGCACCTAGAACTAGATCAATTGTGAACTCTGTTTCCTGATCTGGAGGTAAGCTAGGTAACGCTGCGAGAAACACATCCAGGAATTTCTTATCCACAAGAATGCCCTACATATCTTGCTCAGTTCAGTTATTAATGATGTGGGCCAAATAAGCTTCACATCCTCCTTCCATCAACCTTAAAGCACTCACGAATGAAATCAACTTGTCTGGCAACGCTTGGCTTATACCTCTGAACACTTCTCTTAGCTGATTAGGGATTAAAAAATTTCTTCCTTAGATAACAATTCATGATGGCCCTATAGCAGTAAGCCAATATATGCCTAAAATAATATCTACTTCCTTAAGTAGTAACACAATCAAGTCTACCTCTAACTCTAACTAATCAATTCGAATTAAACAACTCTTACAGACTTCCTCTATCATAGTGGTATTACCTATTAATGTAGTCACCTCTAATCTACATATCAATAACTCTCTATCATAATACAACCTAGATGCCATATGCGGTGCAATAAAAGAATGCATAGATCTAGGATCTAGCAATGCGTAAGCCTTAAATGTAAATATAAGCAACACACCTGCAATGATATGTGGAAAGTCTTGAGCCTCTTGTCTCATCATGGTGTAAACTCGAGCTTGAGACTGTGGTTGATTACTCTATACCTTAGTCCTAACAATAGGGCTCCCAGAACTCATTCTCCCTCTGCCACAGCGCTTCTGTCTAGACCCACTAGCTTGGCTCTACTGAATTGTAGTTTTTGGATCGACAGTTCCTCTCCTTCCAGACTGTGCTCCAAATATAACAGAACAATCCCTAATCTAATGATCAAATGAGTCGTATCGAAGGCAAGCTCCTGTCAACTTCCAGCATATGCCACTAAGCTTCTTCCTACAATGCTTAAAATTCAGCAACTGGCTTGATACTGTACCTCTGCTATTACTAGACTGAACAAAACTACCCCTCTTTTTGAACCCTGACTATCTTGATCTAGTTGGTGGTCTGAAAACTCGGCTCTGACGCTTGTTGAACCTTCTTCCATAACCACCTTGAGATTCACTAGGTCTATTCTATCCAGACTCTGATATATGTTCTACCTTACTATCCTTTAATAACTACTTAATGCAGATCAAGGCAGCTCATAGTTCCGTAAAACTACCCAGGTTTGAAATAACTAACCTTGTACAAATTTCCATGTTCAGTCCATTTTCAAATCTCCTACACTTATCTTCCTCAGTAGGAATCAAGGCAGTAGCAAATCCCATCAACTCATTGAACTTAACCTTATACTCTGCCACAGATAAACTGTCTTACTTCAGATCCAGAAATTTCTTCATCTTTCTATTTATGTAGTTCTTAAGCATATAATTGTCCTTAAAGACCCTTAGGAAGTCTTCCCATCTCAGACTACAAGGCCTGATGGTACTGCCCAGAATAGTTTTCAACCATTGACAAGATAGGACTTGCAATAGTGAAATAGCATAGTCGAGCCTCTCGTTCGACTCACAGTCCATCTGGTCATAGACTCTCTTTGTTTTCTCTAGCCATCCCTTGGCCTTTATAGGGTCTATACTTCTGTAGAAGTCCACAGCCCCCTACTTTCGCAGTTTATCGTACCTCCTTTCCCTTTTCTCAAGAATTCTTAGAGGCATTTCCTCAACTCGACATATAGATGACTCTCTACTGGCTCTTTCTGATCTTAGGTCAGCTGATTGTTTCACTTAATCTCCTATAGCGAATGACCTATAATAAATAATAACTTCAATTACCATCTGAAATTCTCATCATATTTCGTGCCTAACATTTCTACAAATCCTAATGGATGCTAACCATGATATGATACCACCAACTGTAGCACCCCACCCCCATCGGCCACGCACACATACACCCTTTGGACGAATGTGCACAAACCCGATAGAGATGGTGTGCTAACTATTACTCTTTCACTATATAGCACGGCATCATAACTACTTCCTATGTTTAACACAATGTTTAAAACCCAAAAATTTCCTCATATCATTTCATAAACCATATTTACAACACAGCATTACAACCATCATCCATGCTTGTACAAGATCAGTCTATCAGAGTCACAGCTCTATCTACAAAGTATGCTACATGCATGAGGAATTAAACAAATCCTTCATTCCCAGCTGACTAACCTTTAAGCCATGTCCTTTATCCAATAGTTGTACAAAATATCTTTTAAGCAGTCTTAGAAGCTAAGTCGTCACTCTATCGAACCTGAAAATATCAATGTTATAATTCGGTTGAATTTTGAACACTCAGTTGAGTAACCATCCTCGATAATTCACTCTTGTCATACGACACACAATTTAAGTCATCACGTAATTAACA
>JANQBM010857995.1:0-13454 GCA_025594535.1 Erythroxylum domingense | reverse complement strand
ACGTCCTCTACCTAAGCTCCCACTTAGGATTTTGACAATGCTCTTTACTACACACTTTTTAGTTCAGTGTGAACTTTTCACTTTACTTGACTTCCTGCTCAAGCAACACCTTACAGTTGATTTGTTTTCCCGGCACAAATCTTACCTCCAAGTGATTTTTCACTAATCACTCGGCTCACAATAATAACGACGATAGAAACGAAGTAGTAAAGCTCAGTACAACTGAATACAATTAGAATATGCTAAGAGCAAATTTAGAGCAATAGGAGAATAATCTTTAACTATAGCAAGTATGCTTCACTTTGGACTTATGTAATCAATCCTCTGAAGTGTTGATCTTAATTTGAAGGCTTCAAGACGTTTATGGACATTTTAGAACTCTCCTAGTTGTTGTAGAATGCTCCTAGCCGTTGTATGAAGATTTCTTCCTGTTTGAAATCAATTGACAAAGTCAAATTTTATTCAGCTGTAACTGATAGTCGACTAGTAGGTGTGTAATAATCGACTAATATATTATAGTCAACTTATCTTCAAGAAATAGTCGACTAGCACTAACGTTTTTTATGAAACTTTCAGCTCCGCTCTTCGAATAGTCGACTAATAGCATGATAGTCGACTAGTCCATGTATCCAACTGATAGGTTTGATTATTAATAGTCGACTTGCAACATGATAGTCGACTTGTCGAATGCTCCAACTGACAGATCTCACAAAATCTCCAATCTTTGATTGTTGAGATGCTTATTTGAATTCTTCAAACAAGATCTTCTCATGGAATACACATTGTTCAATTCTAATACTCATTATTGCAATCTTGATCTTCATGAATTGACTTTATTTAAATTACATCTGACGTGAAATTGTGTCATCCTCATTCAACTAGTCTTCCATCAACTTCAATTTAACCTGAAATTATTTCTTAACCAATTCTTTAAAATTTATTATTATCAAAATATAGAAGGATTTAATTTGTCAACTTCCATTGGTCCAACAAGTTTAACTCTTTTAAATGTGTTTGCTTATTTTTTTTAAGAGTTATTTGAATTATTTTAATACGAGTATTGATAAATATGTTGACACTTTATTATTTTTCTTATAAACTTAATGAAACTATAAAATATCTTAAATTTTGGAAGTGTTTGTGAAGTCTTCTTAATTTAATTTTCTTCTTCTTTTAAAATGAATTGAACCTTTCTATTTACAAGGATACATAATCTTTGATGACATTGATTTGAATGTTACATTTAACCTTATAAATAATTATCACATTATTTTCTTAAGTCATTTTAATTTGTGAATTTGATTATAAAACACCTTTACATTGAAGACTTCTAGAATATAATTCTTCCCATAAGAGAACATATTACAAACTCATAATACAAGAAAACTCGGTGACTGGTTAAGATACAAAGATACAATCGAATGCCGCTGTTTGATTAAAATGCAGGGCCTTCAAAGGGACTTTATTTCACACCCACATCATTACATATATAAACTAGCTAGAGGTTCAAACCCATGTATGTTTTGTTCTTCGAACTCTTCTCTTCGTCTCAATCCCCGTCATGTTTATCCTCGACACTGAGTATAGTAAGTACAATGAGAAGGTTTTCTAAGATTGGCCTTTAGGCAGCTATCGCAAATTTTTTCATTACAAACTGGATTCTATAGTTGATAGATTGTTGCTTACTTCCAAGATTCCTCCGAATCGTTAGAGAAAACCCTCCTTCTTCTTCTTCGTCTTCTTCTTCACCAATGAACTTAGCTACCATATCCTGATCGCTCCATGAACTGCTCATCAGCAGCTCGTTGCTGATAATATTTGCACTGCTCCTATTGTTGGACATTTTTTACTTTTCCCATAAAGTTGGACAACATTTAATTGTAGTTTTTATTTTTTCAAATAACTTATTGGTTAAATTACATAATTTGATCCGGATAAAGATAATAAAGTGACTCAATAAATGATCTAAATCAATGGATCAAAGTTCGGGTGAAAAATGGATCCTGATCAGTGTGGATCAGACCCATATTAAGCCTGTGATAAGGAAGCTTGATATGGAAGCTATATATATAAAGGTTAAGGTTTCCTGCAGTTGCTTATATCATTCATAAGCATAAGGATTCTCGGACCTGTTAAGAGAGTTTACATTTTTAGAAAACTACAGAAAGATGTTGACTGTGTTCCAGTGAACAGTTACAGGGAAGACAAAGGTGGATTCGCGTTCGTTTTGGCTTCGGAAAGCTCATTTGAAGTTATGGAATCAAAATTAGGTATTTTCTGCATTTCTTCGTTTATTGCCCTTTCACGTTATATCTGGAATATGTAACTAAAGTATCGTTACGTGTTACACGTGGTATCAGAGCGGTGACGTGATTGGGTAGTTATTTTTTTTTTTGATTTTTTTTCCATAAGGTTTTTGGAGAGTTAACCTCCGTTTCTCAGTTTTGTTTGCTTTTTATTGCATGAAAGTAGTATACATATGTTTAGCCTTGAGAAACAGTTTGAAAAAGAGTCCGAGAGTACAAAAAATTAGCCTGAAACACGCCAAAAGTTGCCATTTTTTGACAGGACGATGGAAACCATCGAGCACTTGCGGGACACACCCCCGACGGGTGAACAGTACCACCTGTAGAGCAGTACTTCTGGTGTGTGCGTTGTACGCGCCAGACACACGGTCGACACGTGGGTGGATAGGAGTCAATAAGCGTGCATCGGCGAGCATCAGCACTCGTGTCATGCACGCATCATCCAAGTTGAAGACTCGTCACTCTACAACGCATGTGCCCTCCCGTGCACAACTAACGTCATCTCAAATTTCAAGTGATTTTTCATACTTCAGGCATCACATGAGGGAGATACTTTAAGTTTTCTTATCTCGGGTCTCATGTTCAGTGTTCGGGATTGTATGATAGTTAATCGAAAAAGGAACTAAGACATTCTAAAGCCATTTTTGAGTGGATTTTGGTGCAATGAACTTGACATAAGAAAGATACATGAGGTTCTTGTGTCTCGGGCAGTCGTTCAATGTCCAGTAATGCACGATAGTTTCTCTACTAAGATTTTTCTTTTATGAAAGTCTCAAATGAAGTTTTTAGAAAATGTCTTTAACACGAGTGTGTGACAATGAGACTATGCATTCGAGTTTTTGCATTTATTGATGTTACATTGTCACATACCATATGTCCATCAAGAATGTGAGGATAACATAAAGATATATCCCTTGTGTTTGTAGACTTTTTGAGTGTTAATGAGGATGTAGTCACTAAAGTGGCCTTTCAAGTCAACATTTTGAATTGTTCTGCTTGCATGTAGGGAGATGTCGCTAGTTTGCTGTTCGGTTATTCTGCCCAAAGGTGTCGACCTTACATAACATTTTGAGATGTGCATAAAGACATAAGATGGAGGAAAGTTGTTGCTTGATTGATTTATTCGCCCAAAGGCGGTAGTGTCATGAGAGTTGATAGTTTGTACTCCAATCGCTTTTATGTGGAGGTCTAATTGCATAAATTATGTATTCAGCCTAAAGGTGTTTCATAATATGTGATCGGATTCTCAGAAAAGATACTGTTTAATAGCTTTGAGTATCGTTGTTATCCTACATTTGTGTTGATTTAAACATTATCATTTGTGTTGATCTAAACATTATCTTGGTAATGTCTCCCAGAGGTACACAGTCTCACCTAAAGTTGAGACAAGTGCCTTGATGAAAGAATTATTTTCCATAAGGTATATAGGAGAAGGGGGAGTAAAGGAGTACATATCAAGAGTAGACTGAAGATGTTAAACATTCCTCTTCCTGATGTCTTCATAGTTCACCAAACTCTAAATACACTCCCTCCAGAGTTTAGTAATCTGGTGAAGACATATTATTCATGGGATGAGGAATGGGACTTTAATTCTTTGATTTCCCATTGCATTGCTAAGGAGGAGAAACTCAAGTTTGCTACTCCTACAACCCTCGAAGCAACGAAAAGGAAGGCAAAGATGAAACCTAGTAAGATCAAAGGTAAAAAGACTAAATCTTCTCCACATACTGATGCTGGTCAATACAATGCTGGTAAAGGTCCGCATGAGATAAAGAAGCCAGCAGTATGAGGCCTAGAAAGAAAAACTGTGACCATCAGATAATTCCTTAACTTATTAATTTATGAATCTGATTTGTGATAGTCGCATTAAGTACTTGGTGAGGTGCTTCCATAATGCAAGGGTTCATATCTAGGATAAAGTTAAATAAATAAAAGGAGGAACTGATGATTGACAGTAATGAAGAAGTGGATGAAATATATGTAGGGGAATATATGAGTTGAACCTTGCTGTAAGGTTCATTTTAGTTTTTACATGACACTTTTTATATGTGATCTTTGGATCAATTTTGGACAAAGAAGGTTGACATTTTATATTTAATGCTTCTGTTATATAGTTGGTGTTTAATTCAAAACATAATGGTACAACTTTCTTGTCATATGGTTTGTATAGAATGTGTCTTACCCTGGATAAGATATAGGCTTCTTCGTGTCTTGCCAAACAAGTCATAAAATGAAGGACTCTGATGAATAAAAAGACATAGATGGTGTGACATAAAAGTTTAAGCCACATTTCCAGATTTAGGGTTGAGACATTGATTAAGGAAAGCATTCTCTCAATTCTAGATAATGATAATCTAGGAACATGTGTTGACTATTGCTAGGGTAAGTTGACTAATAAGGAAAAAGGGTCAACTCATGTTTCTGACTTGATGAGTCTAATACATACAGATATCAGAAGACCTTATATAGTTGCATTGTGTAATTTCAAATGTATTCTGACATTTGTTGATGATTATTCCCATTACAATTATATGTTATTGATTAGAGATTGACGGTTGAGAACCAATTGGAAAAATCCATTTAGAGTGTCAAAAACATGGTGTTTCAAGACTTGAAAAGGTCCATCTATCAGATATATGAAATCGGTTGGGATAGTGACTTAATTCACTATACTGAGTAATCTTGAGCAAAATGGTGTATTGTCGAAAGGCATAACTACACCCTAAAGGACTTGAAGAGGTCAATGCAGAACAAGACTAATCTACCTGATTATCTAGATGTGTGAAAACTCAACCTTGCACATATTTGTATATGAGGCTGCTTTACCAAAATAGTACAATCCTTATAAAGAAAAATTGAATGCTCATTACACTCATTGCTATTTATTAAGATATCCTGACCACTCTAAAGGCTACAGATCTTACTGTAGAGAAGGAGGGACTAGAATAGCGGAATCACAAACAGCTAAGTTTCTAGAATACGATGCCTATGATGATGGTGAGCCCTTTGACCCTTTGAGTGATAACAGGGTAGATACTACAATTATTATGTACCCGTACCTCATACATTTAGATACAATGGATCTAGGTCTTTGTACCGTGCCTGTACAGAAATATGAACCCATACTATACACATAGCAGTTCCTGGGGGTACAAGATCTAATATGGTTATGAAGATTCGCCAAAGTGAGATGACTTGCTATCCCATCTGATTACATGGTTTATTAGGTGAACAGACTATGATATTAGATATGTTACAAATCCAATTACTTTTACAGAAGTTGTTTCTGAACCCAATACGAAATTGTAGTGGATTGCAATGACTGATGAGATGCAAGCCATGAAGCATAGTAAGATCTGGGAGTTAGTTAATTTTATAATAGAACTGCAAAACCGTCAGTTGTAAATGAAGTTTTAAAGACCTAAAGGATTTCAGGATAAAGTTCAGCAGTTTATGGGCTCGCTCAGTTGCCTGATGGTTCACTCAGGGAAAAATATTGACTTTAAATATCACTTTTTCTCTCGTATTATCGAAGGATACAATTTGAGTGATTATGACAATTGTAGCTCATGATGATATAGAGTTACATAAGATGATTGTCAAAATTGCTTTCCTAAATAAAGACTTTTATAAAGTGGTCTATATGGTATAATCAAAAGGATTTTAGGATTCAAATGGAACTGACATAGTTTGTACGTTATGCAGATCAACTTATGATTTACATCAAACCTTCCAAAAGTGATACCTTACATTTGATAAGGTTTGATCTCTTTTGGTTTCATGAAAAATAAAGTTAAAAAGATGCTTGTACTATGAGTTCAGGGAGAGCAAAGTTATCTTCCTATTATTGCATGTGGATGATATATTGCTCACGTCAAATTACTTGACCATGTTTTCTAAGGTTAAGTAACGTTTGGTCGAGAACTTTGACATAAAGGACCTTGACATAGCATCTTTTGTCCTAAGTATTCAGATTCACTTAGAGAGATCTTAATACTCATCGTACCTCTCACGGAGTGCATACATTGAGTATATGTTACAAAGGTTTAATAAGGTTAACTGTAAACCTGTCGTAGCACCTATCTCTCACAATGAGAGATAATCTTTAGCACAATATCCAAAGAATAAAGTAAATAGAGAGGTTATGAGAAATTTTCCATATTCTAGTACGGTTGACAGCCTGATGTATGCTCAGCTATGTACTTGGCAGGACATTGCATTTACTGTTTGACTATTTGGTCAGTATCTGGTTAACCCAAATGTAGACTATTGAAATGTAGTCAAGCAAAGGTTGAGATAATTAAAGGGAATCAAGGATTATATGTTGACATATAGAAAAGTAAACATACTAAATCTCGTAGGGAATTCAGATTCAAATTAAGGTATGTGTCTGGATGATCAAAAATTCACTTAAGGTTACAGTTTTTTTAAAGTTACCAGATGGTACAATGTTGTGGACGATTGTCAAGTAGACACGGGATGATTTCCTCGACCATACATACAGAATGCATGCTATGGGGCTGCTTCACAGACGGTTTAGCTTAGAAATTTGATTTTTAAGTTGTCTATGATTGATTTAGTGGCTAGACCCATTTAGTTGTAATGTGATAATCAAGCTGCTGTGGTGTTTAATAACAACATTGAACATCATAGAGTCTTAGCATTTTGAGGTCAAATATTTGACCATGAAGTAGTTGATATGAAAATGTGACATTAAGGTTTGGAGCATTTAAGGATTGAGGAACTATAAGTCGATTCTTTAACCAAAGGACTTTGCCCACTTGTATTTGGAAGACAAGTATACAATATGAGTGTTTTGAAGTCCTTAGACATTGTTAGTTAGGGGATTATTATGTTTGCTCAATGTACATTTGTACATTTTGATGTATTATGACAGTATGATGGTTTATCAATAAAGATGATCATTGTTTATCCTCAGTAATACATGTTATTATATATTGTCATAATATGTATAAAAGTCTTAAGATTTGTGTCAATCTTAAGCATTTAAAGGTTATTGGGCATATATACAGATTGACCTTGAGCCTATGTCATTTACACATTACAGTTTTATACGGACATCCTTAAAGTTTCACATGACATAGGAGGATATAAGTTTTTAATCTCATAAAGGTTCTCTAATGGAGTTTAGCATTTAGTTGGAAAATATAAATGTTTTCTTTAATGTTGTTTAGCATATGATGAGAGTAAACAAGTTTTTTCTAATGTTGTTTAGCATTCGGTGAAAGAAAACAGAATTTCTCTAATGTAGTTTAGCATAAAGTTGGAGAAATCGAGATCTACAGATGAAGATGATGTAATTTAGATCATACAAGTATCATCTTAGTTTGTCACACTCCATTTTTCCATTCATGTTAGTGAGGTAATAGATATACGTAATTGTATTGGATCTGTACTCACATGGCACATGCATTTTATATTTTTCAGTATCGAAAGCCTTGCAGGATAGAATGATATACTTTCATTATCTTTGGATCAAATGTTTTGTTTTTAAACTTAGTCGACTAATATAGTAGCGTAGCTTAACTGAATTTTTAAACTTGAGTCAAAATTGTAATTAACTATTATTTAAGGGGGAGAATGTTGGACTTTTTTTACTTTTCCTATAAAGTTGGATAATATTTTATTGTATTTTTGGTTTTTTCAAATAACTTATCAGTTAAGTTACGTAATTTGATCCGGATAAAGATAATAAAGTAGCCCAATAAATGATCTAAACCAATGGGTCAAAATCCGAGTAGAAAGAGGATCCCGATCAGTGTGGACTAGACCTATATTGAGTTTGTGATGGGGAAACCCAATATAGAAGCTATATATATAAAGGTTAAGGTCTCTTGCAATTATTAATATCATTCATAAAGGATTCTTTGACCTATTAAGAGAGCTTACGATTTAAGAAAAATGTAGAAAGATGTTGACCGCATTTCGGTGAACAGTTCCGATGAAGACAGCGGTGGAATCACGCTCATTTCAGCTTCGAAAAGCTTATTTGAAGTTATAGAATTGAAATCATGCATTTTTCTCATTTCTTCGTTTATTAACCTTTCACATTAAATCCGGGATTTGTAACTAAGGTATCGATACGTGTTACACCTACTTAACACTATCATTAAAACCGCTACTAACATAGAAAGTGAAACGATGTTGTGTGCTCTCTTTGCATCACTTGACATTTTGATTCACGCTACTCTCTCTTTCTTCTTCTTTTCTTTTAGTTTCTGAGCCCTCACAGAACCGAAAACCTCTCTATATATATTTTGATACGTTAAGGAGGCAATATCTACCCTCTAACCTAACATTCAAGATGATGAACCTACATACTTTATCTTAGAATATCTCAGCTCGAATCATAGCTTGACACCTAATTTTGTACGGTGACTTCTAAGATAATGTTGTGTTTTGAGGTAAGGATTTCAAGTTGAAAAGTAGTCTGATAACTTTCCACTTGCTCGTGGAATCTGTGCACATACTGAAGCCTTAAGATTCACGTAATGTCACTGTTCATACCATTAGATATGTCATTAACAATTATCATTAGGAGAATTGTTATTCTTGAAATTTAATTTGGGTTGAAAATGAGGTCAATCTAAAAAAATTAAGTCTTACGGAAGATTGCACATTCTTAACCTTATATGTTATTGTTAGATATTGTTTCTTTTTTATGTGGGATTTATTATCCCAATACTCCCGCTCACTTGCAATCTTTTTTTGACTTGTCAAGTGAACTATTTGAGATTTTCAAGCTCCAGGATCTTTGCCGGACGATTGGGTCCTATAGGCTCTGATACTATGTTAAGCAACCATTTCATTACAAAAGTTTAAGCTGTTGTGTGAGGTCAACTTAATTGGTTTTATGTATTCACTAATACACCCTCTCAAGTGAAAGCTCTTTGGGCTTGAAAATTATACAGGCTCACTCTACCTTGTACTGAATAATAAGTAGGTGGTAGAATTTGAACTCACGACTACTTGGTTACAGATGCTCTGATACCATCTTGAAATTTAAGTTAGGTTGAGAATGAGGTCTATCCAAGAGACTTAAGACTTACAGAGGATTGCTCATTCTCAATTTTATATGTTATTGTTAGATGTTGTTTCTTTTTTATGTGTGATTTATTATCCCAATAGTTATGATATTAGTTTGAAAATTAATCATTATAAACCATGTTAGAACAAATTTCTAATAATATAAGATTGATTTAAAATGGTATAGACTAGGATTGACATTGACGATTAATGACAAAATTTTGTGAAGTAGCGAAAAAGATAAATAAATACAATTTTAATTCAAAAATTGTAGGACAAAAATTTAAGAAAATTTTTTATTAATAGAAAATTACGTCAATCTCCACCAAAATTTATTTAAATAGGTTTATATAATTATTAAGAAGAATTCTAAACAGGAAAGTCCAATTTATCTTTAAAAGAGTTTTAAATAAAAGTAAAAAGATTAAGTAAAATAGAAAATGATAAATAAATAAAATAAAATATTCAAAATAAGGATGTTGGTTAAGGTGTTAATTAATATAAAAAGTAAACGTTAAATAAAATGTAATCACGTGTTAATGAATATTTCAATCTATCTAAGAATTCAAAGGTCCCGTTATTTTAATTCAATGAAAAAGAAGATATTTGGAATGGTACAGAAGAGGACTCCAATAATAAAGCATTCGTAACAGACTTTAGAAACCATTTTAGAATGCTGAGGTTGAAAAGGAATGCCACCGACGGGAACAACAAAATTCAGAAAAGAAGAAAAAATTCTGATTGCCGATTGAACCTTGACAAGGACTTAAAAAGCTCAAACAAAAATAGCTAGCTGTAAGGCTAAGCGATAAAGAGTGTGTGACTATCAACCCTTGTAATAATTGGCACGCAAGAGCTTTGCGATTTGTTCTTTGAGGCAATTATGGGGATCACAATGGCGCTGTTCTATGGCACTATCCTTTTCAACATTTGTTCTTGGCCACAGAATTTAGAAACTAATTCTTTCTAAGTTAGTGACATGATAATTTTAAAATAATGTGTTGTAAATCACTTAGAAGAATTTGTAAATACGAACATATAAATTTATCTTAATACCAATGTTTTAAAAATTGGATCGAAAATTAAACCGGTAAGATAAGATATTTAAGGTTTAAAAGGTTCAACTAGTATAAATAGATTATCTATAGCTTGAAAAAAGATTAATTAATTAATTGATTGATTTTAACTACAAGTTACTAAAATAAATCAAATCAAAAGGTTGAAAATTAAACCAGAAAATTAAACGATTCAAAATTTTTATCATCAAACATGCCAGACATATTAAATTTTTTAATCATAGCTTAATACTGTATTAAATAAAAAGAAAAATTTTTAAATAGTAAACTAAAAAAATAAAAATAAGAGATTTGTGTGACTTAGCTTTAAAAATCTATTCTGATTAATTATGAACGTGTATACAACTCCTCCTAATATTATTAAACAACTTCAATAAGGTCTAGTGTTACTTAAATGAGTCCTTAAATAGAATCGAATTCAAAACTTAATAACCCTAACTGTGGTGTTTCCTCTTATTTAAAGCTTTGGTTTGAAGATTTAAACTTGCAGAAAAAGTGGATCGTGAAAGCATATATCTTTCAGTATCATATAAATAAAATTAACATTATGACATTTAGTTCAGATGTGTTTCCATGAAAATAATATATGGTTGAAAAGCTTATTCTCTCTAGTTTCTAATGCTTCAAAGGCTGTGTCATTTGAAGTTTTCTACAAGAAATTATGGTCATTTTATTAAAGAAGGTCTTGACCCAAGAAAATACATTTTTCCGAGACCTGCAGAATCACTTTTTTTTAATAGTTTCAAAGGGATTATCTTTTTGTAAGTAGAACACGGCTTTAATTCACAATGTGGTTGTCCACTCTTAGTATAGTAAGTACAATGATGGAAAACCCTTCTTCTTCTTCGCCAATGAACTTAGCTACTATGTCCTGATCACTCCATGAACCGTTTCATCAGCAGCTGGTTGCTGATAATATTTGCACTGCTCCTACTTGACAGAATCATGAAAACCACTACTAACGTAGCAAGTGAAACGATGTTGTGTGCTCTCTTTTGCTTCACTTGACATTTTGATTCACACCACTCTCTTATCTCTTCTTCTTTTCTAGTTTCCAAGCCTCACAGGACCGAAAACCTCTCTTTATTCTGATAGGATAAGGAGTCAATAGGGATGTTCCTAGTATTTTATAGGTCTTAAGCAAAGTAAAAAATGAGGTCTTATCTTTATTTATTTTTAGACTCTTATAAAGAATTTAAAAAAATAAAATATGAGTCTTTATTGTTTTTTATAAAATTAAGAGTGAACTTTATTTTATTTTATTTTATTTTTTATAAAAGTAAAAATAGGCCACTGTTTATAACGATGAGCTTTGAACGGTCGCCACTCGCCGAGGCTGCATTGCCCAGGACCGACCATAGAGTAAGTATCTACCCTCTACCTAACATTCAAGATGATGAACATAGTACTCACGTTATCCTAGAATATCTCAGTTCGAATCATAGGTTGACACCTAATTTTGTACAGTGACTCCTAAGATAATGTTCTGTTTCTGAGGTAAGGATGTCAAGTTGAAAAGTAGTCTGATAACTTTCCACTGCTCGTAGAATCTGTGCACATGCTGAAGCCTTAAGATTCACGTAATGTCACTGTTCATACCATTAGATATGTCAATAACAATTACCATTCGTATTAGAATTGATTTAATGGTAAGCACTAAGGAGTGATACTGACAATACAACCAAGAATAATAGGTTCCTTGACAAACTTTTATTGTAATTTCACATCGTAAAAGGAAGAATAATTTTAGAATGATGGGAATCATGAGCAATCAGCGACTCCTATCAAAAGATTTATGCAACTTTGGTGCTGTAATAACTTAAAGTTGGTGTAATAAATACAATACCCTTGTAGGTTTGAGTTCACTTATCTAATAAAATATTTTGATAGTAGGAAGACTTACATATTGCAATTTGGACGTATTAGTATTGGTAGATAAAGAAGTTTACTTATTACCGATTTTAATACCATTGCTTTTCATTAATAGTGCTAGAAAGTATGATTGATAAAATTTGTTTGGGTATAATTCAATTAAAAATTAATAGATTAGATTTAAATTAATTAAATTTTAAATTAGGAGAATTAATCTAAAGTTTGATTTGAATAGTTGAAATATTTTTATTAAAATAACATTATTTTTAATTTAAAATTTTCAATTAAAATAATATTATTATAAATAATTATACTAAAAAAAATTTTATGCGATTTATATGAATTCAAAATATACAAATAAAACTTAATTGAACTTTAACTCAATTCATCATCATTTTTATTAAAAAAGAGAAAAAAAGGAAAGACTTTACAGTAACCATTGCAAACGTCAATATCTGCCATCTAACCCTAGGATTGAAGATAATGAACATAGCACTCTCCACCTTTGGTATGAATACCGTATCATACCGTTCAGTACCGGTTGAAAAATAGTACCAGAATATTAGTTTTAGTACTGGATTTAAATACTGGTCGGTACTGACCGGTATTATAAATACTGGCCAAATATTGGTCCGTACCGAAAATTTTGAAAAATATAGGAATTAATTACAAAATTTTTAATTTTTAATTTAAAAAATTCAAAAAAAACAAAATTTTTTAAAAAAATTTCCCTCTTTCAGTCTCCCGCCTCTGACTCCACCCCATTTTCTTTTTTCAAATATTTTTAATTTGTTAGTTAAACTTTTATTGTAAGTTTTACTTTTAAAATAAAATAAATATTTTACTACTAATAATAATTATACATTAAATAAAAATAAAAATACATTTTTTATTTAAATTTATTTAAATATTTTATATCATATCATATTTATTAATAAAGTATTAATAAAAAATTTAATTTTTGAAAATAAATAATTTAAAAATTATTATTTATAAACTAATATTTATTTTATATTTTTTAATTATTAAATTTAATTTAATTTTAAATATATATAATATATTTTTAAAATATTTTTAATTTAATTATATTTATTAATAATTATTAAATTAATTTTATAAATTAAATTAAATTAAGATATTTATAATTTTAGTA
>JANQBM010857977.1:0-13458 GCA_025594535.1 Erythroxylum domingense | reverse complement strand
AGAGTTTGAAGCATTCCCATGCCTCATAGAATGGCTCTCCCTCCATCTAAGTGAAGGTAGCTATCTTTGTTCATAACGCATAAGTCTTATGGTGGGAATAGAACTTTCCCATGAACTTGTTGTACACCTCTTCCCATGTAGTCAACGAACCAGGTGGCATCAATCATGCCTTGGTTTGATCCTTCAATGTGTATGGGAAGCACCTCATCCTGAGTTTATCTTCTTCTAGGCCTTCTAACGAGCATATCTAGAGAGTGGTATATAATTCCCGAATGAACTTTAAAGGGGTCTTCATTAGGAACCCCATAGAATGATGACAATATGTTGTAGTTGATACTCTTTAATTCATAGTTCCTAGTTGCCTGGCAGTATCGATTACCGGTTTGGCATACTCCTTCATCATTGGTTGCCTTTCACCTATCTTTTGATCTTTTGGTTTGGGTCCCTCGAGATTTTTCTTCAACGTCCCTTGAAGGTCCTCTTATTAGATGTATGTTGTCAATAAAAGGAGAAAGTTCACCTTCTCATGACCTCCTTCCTTGCATAAATCAAATAAAAACAACAGTGAATTAATAAGAAAATTATTAAAACATCTCAATGAAATAACAAGACAAAAATGTATGCATGAACAGACAAATCATTCGACAAAACAATCAAATTCACTTTAGCAAACAAAAAAAATCAAAACTAATTCAAGTTTAAAACATTAAATACCTCTCTGATAACAGCACCAAGAACTTGTTTTGCCCAAAAAATTCTAAAAGGACTTAGGCTATCCCACTCGCAAGTATACAAGGTAGTTGTAATTGATTACCCAGAATCGTTTCCCACGGACGTGAAATTGGTTAACTTAAATTAATCTTGAACTAAAAATAAAAACAAATGCAATCATAAACATTTTGTCCTGATTGTCGAGTGAAGGCATTAAAAGATAATCACAAATTAGTCTAAAAAGTAAACGATTCAACCAAAAACAAAAACGAATAGATTAATTGAAATAGAAGATTCTTGAGAATTAATTTCACTAATTTAATCTCCTATGCATTATTAAGGGAAATGATTGGTTAATTGGCTCACTCAAATAATAGACTAAATCTAGCTTTTACATTAGACAAATTATTATTCAAATTAATTATAGAAACCTGGCTACTAGTTACCACTTAAGTTAATATATTTCTAATTTATAACCTAAGAGTTTATAGTTTCTCGTTCCATATTAAACTTCTCCTCTCGGTCCTTCTTTCAAGAAACTAAGCAATAGATGAAAAATAGAATGAGCAAATGAGGATTGGATGAGGGAGTGTGGTTGGTCTCCTGCCCCTCTTAAGCTTCCTGCATTAGCTCTCGCCTTCTGCTTCAATTTGTTCTCACCTAACTGAATGGTTACTCAAGTTCAATGGATTCAACTCTAGCTTTCACTTTCGATCTCTATCCCTAGCTTCCACCTCCCTGCTAGGTTTCTCTCTTCTTCACCGACTCACTTAGTTTCTCTTCTGTATTTCTCTCTTTTTTCTCTTTATCTCTCTGTCCCTCCCGAATGTGTCTGTCCATGTAGAATGAAGAATGAAGAGTGGAATGAAAGATGAACGATTGAAATCTCTTTGCCACCACCCTCTCCTTCTATTTGTAGTATGCTCCTAAATCTAGGGTTTCGTGCCTTTAACCTCTACAGTTGTCACGTAATAACTAAAGCAATTATGGGAAAATAAAGGAGGGTCACGACTGTGACTTTCAAGTCACAGTCATACATGCACGGTCGTGTATGTGTAAGTCACAGCCGAATTTTGTGAATGTGGCATGAACTAAACAAGATGAATTGTGAATGTAATTCACAGCTGTGACTTGTACATGCACTGCTGTGTATGTAAATGTGACTTACATTCACAATTCTTCTTGTTTAGTTCATGCTATATTTAAAAAATTCGATTAAGATTCATGCAAAATCCACACCAATTTCACTCAATCTATCTCACATTTAGATCAAAACATAAGGATTTATAACCAAAATCAAGACATGAGATCAATTAAAAGCAATAGAAACTAGACACAACATCACTATGGTAAGATTTAGGGCTTACAAGAAAATCTCATGGAAGAAAAATCCAAGACCATATATTATTGATTCATATGTTAATATTAAGCCTACTTAGATTAAGAATCATAATGAGTTATATGATATTGATGGGCAAAACCGAAGTTAATGACTGTAGTAGATAATTGGCCAATTATGATAACACCAACCTTACTTTTTCCCTATGGTGCACCCCTTTTAGTTTAGGGGCTTAGTTTCCTTTTGTGTTTGTTATTTCTATCTCATGTATAGAGGGTATAATTGTTTTATTCTTTTATTTTTCATATGAAATTTTTTTAGTCTATATTTGCATGTTTGCTTTCATGAATAACTTATAAGTATATTCAAATTCCTTATTATGCCTATTGAATCTAGCTCCAATTACTTTATTAATTTTTTTATGAAATGAATATGACAAGCGTATGGAATCTATCTTTATTAACCTAACAAAATTTTGAAAAATTTAACCTAACTTAGGTAAGGTTATGAAGTTTAACATGGATATGGAATATAACTCTATTACCTAGGTTAAAATATTAAAATTTTGACTTCTTAATAGTAAGGTTTAGACTCTTACCCTATTTCTTTAGACAATTTTAAAAATTCAACATTTTGATAAAGGTTTGTGGAGTCTATCTCTATTGCCTTAGCCACAATTTTCATATCTTAATAGTAGGGTTATGGAGTTTTGCTCCATTGCCCTAATAAAAACCTTTGAAAATATATCTTATGGATAACAAGGTTATAAAGTATTACTTTATGTTTTAGCAAAATTTTGAAAATTTTATCATAAGGTATTACGCAACGTTTGGAAAAAGTTTGATAACATGAATGTGGAGTCACGCTTTATGACTTTAGCTAAAATTTTAAAATTTTAAACCTATTTATAGCAAGGTTGTGGAATCTTACTCCATTCCCTTAGCAAAATCTTAAAAGTTTAAGCTATTGATAATAAGGTTTTAGTCTTGCTCTATTGCCTTTAGTACAATTTTAAAATTTTAACTTTTTAGTAACATAATTATGAAATCTTCGTCTATTTCCTTTATTTGTTTTATCAAGTGTTGAACCTAATATTCTACTAATTATTTGACTTAATGAAAAAAAAATTGTGCCAGGGAGCTTAAGTGACTTCTCTTGAACTTGAGGCTTTTAGAATTTTAGTTTTCTTTTTAACTACAGAGATGAGATGACTTGTTCAAGACCTAAGGCTTTTAGGTAAAAGTTTTGAGACATGAAGCTGAGATGACTTCTTTTAGACATCATGCTTTCAGGTACAAGTTTTTGTTTTAAGTTGAGGAGTTGAGATGGCTTCTCTTGGACCTGAGGTTTTTAGGCCTACAAATTTTTATTTTGAGTTAAGGAGCTGAGATGACTTCTCCTAGACTTGAGGCTCTTACACTTATAGGTTTTTACCTTAAGTCAGGATGATGAGATGACTTAAGTCAAGAAGTTAAGATGACTTCTTTTGGATTTAAGGCGCTTAGGACCACATGTTTTTATTTTAGGTTCCTTGTTTCTTTTAAATGGAGAAACAAAAAGAGACACTTTGTTGATAATTATGTAATTGTAAATGTGGGGCTTTTAGAATTTAGCCTAATGGTAATACTTCCTTAGATGATTTCCATTCCAAATGTAAGGAACTGATAATCCATCAAGTATTATCAATTTTATAACTTATAAGCCTAATAAAATCTTTGATACAATATGTCCCTAAAGAATATGGAGAAATCTTGCCTTAAAAGTTCATCATCTTTGAGAATTATGATTTTTACAAGATTAAGTCCCTACATTGGAGGTACTTACTTATTATCTTATGAGTTTTTGGTTATCTAGCCCTCTATTAGTATGTTTCATTTCTCATTTTTGCAATATACTTATGCTCTTCAATTAAATTGAGCTTAATCCAAAGTTAATCATCATTTTCCTAAAACTTGTTCATATATACCTTTAGACTTAATAATTTCAACCTTATAGCAATAAGACTTTAACATAAAATTTTAGGTTAAGGGTGTTTCTCCGATACATGTTCTCAGTGTTGTTTGATAAACCTATACTATATGGTAAATCTCTTAAGCCTAAGTACCTTTTGCATCCTCGACTTTTGTTTTCAACCCTTACAATATTTTCCTATTTGTGACCTCTACTAGCCTATTGACTTGTGAATATGCAACGATTTTAAATTGATGTTTAATTCCATTTTGTTCAAAAAAGAATTCCTTAAAGGCTATACTATCGAGTTGGATCCCATCATCTGTGATTACTACTAAGGAGACTCCATACCTACTTATAATGGTTCTTTTAAAGAAGATTTCAACTATCATCTTTGTTACAAAGCCTATGGGTTCAACCTCTACCTACCTTATGAAATAAAATATCATAAATAAAAGGAAATTGAGTTACCTTATTATAAGGGAAATGATTTGAAGACATCCATTACCATTGGGCAAAATGAATGATGCTTAATATCATGATATAATCTACAATAAGTGAATAATACAAGTTGGACTACCTTGTATTATTTTTGGGTGTCTTTGCAAATTGCAAACTAGTAACATCCCTTCCTTAGAATCCTACAAGTCAATGATGATCCCTCTAATGAGATTCACATACTTCTTTACGATTTTCTTTATTGTATTTGGATTTCAAGGATGCATCTTAAATATAATAAGATGAAGGACCTTCAATATAATTTTCCATCAATGATTGAATATCTTGATGCCTTAGCTATTAGCTTTTACCATTTTATATTTTTTCCTTCAATATGTTCCTCTATAAGTACTATTAGATTGGATATGTCTAACTTGTCTCACACTCCTTTATAGTGACTACCTAGTAGACTTATGATATTATTTACTTTACTGATTCCTTATAAACTGTCCCCTGTGCAATAACACCACTAGTGACTCCTATTTTTTTGAAAGAACCTATACTTTATAATATTGTTGCTTAATATCTCAATGCTTGTATGTGTTCTTTCATCTATTCAAAAATTTCCTTATATTTTATCTTAAGTATTATTATAGAAAAATATTAGGAAAATTTAGATAGATGAAAGAGTTGGAATTTAACCTAATGGTTATAAAACTAACTTAGATTTTGCTAGCCATCTTTATTCTAAATAAAACAGCCAAATAAGAAAGCCCATATCCTTTCATGAGTGACTACGAATCTAAGAAATTCACCAGTCCTCATATTAAATACATACTTCTCTTATTCATTCTCATGTAGTATTTACACAGGGTTGTAAAACATTCTTCAAAGCTTGGTTTGTGGTTTCCTCCAATTTTTTTCTTCACAATCATATTGTCCTTATATGCTTACATATTTCTCCTAAGCTAGTTATTAAAGACTAATTTTACTAAGCTTTAATAGTTTATCTAAAAAAAATTTCAATCCAAAAGGTATGACTTTGAAATAATAGATGCCATTATGTATGATGAAGGATGTCTTTTCTTCTTCATCATCATTTATATAGATAATAATATACCCCAAGTAGATTACAAAATGCTTAAGGTCTAATGTCCTAAGGTTGTATCCACTAACTAGCATATATTAGGTAAAGGAGGTAAGGGAAAGCTATCTTTAGGACATAGCTCATTTAGTTATATGAAGTTGACATATATTGGCCACTTCCTGTCAGCCTTCTTAATAATGTTCAAAATAGCTAACCATAGGTAGTTGACATTCTTAATGAAACATGCATCTAGTAGTTTGGCTCCTTAATATTCTATCAATTTTTTCCTATATATTATGAAGTTGTTCTTTTATTTTATTACCTTGAAGAGGGGTTAGCTTTTAAATTATAGGAGATTATCTTCTTGCTCACTCTAAGCATGTCAGTAAGGCTCCAAGAAAAAACATCTAAATCTTAAAATAAGAAATTTACTAGGTATTCTTTAGTAATTTGTTCCACCCTCACCTTAATTTTAAAACTTATTATATTTTTTCTTTTGTCTCACCCCTAACTTCCTTTATTGGGTCTTTAGCATTTCACTTCCTATTCATGCTACAAGTAATCTTTCTTTCCTTCAGGATTGTTAAAATAACATTATTTTGTCATCCTTTTATCTTTTCTTACCTTTCCTATGACATTGAAGGTTGGGGAATTCATAAGGAATTGCTAAGGTAATAGTATAACAATGCCCCATGTATAGATGGCTTATTGATTATGGTACTATAAGTAAACAGTCTCCTTACTATTTAAAACTCAATCATATTAGTTACCTATCTTACCCTATTTGAAGTCTTATAGATAATGAGAAATTTCTCTTGATGTTTATTTGATCACTCCAAAAACTAAATGTGAGATGACAATTCTCATTATATATATTGGGATGCTCTACAATTTAAATAAATCATAGAACAAGTTGTTGATCATGCTTCTTATATCCACTAAAAACTTTTGGACTAATGAGTTAACAATTAATAGGGTTACGATAATGATATCTTCACAGGGGTTAATTATGGATTTATTATCCATTTTTTGAATATAATCTCAAAGACCTTCAATTTTTAGACCTATTATAATAAGATCTTTTGTTATGGTTCTCCTATTTTGTAATTTTCTTTGAATGTGATTTTGACTCCCTTTTATCAACTTTAATGATAATGTAAACCATCCTTTGAGTGGGTGTGTTTCCTATCAATTCCTTATTCAATGACCTTTATATCGGCTTCTCCTTCTATCATCCCACCACGTAAATCCTTATCATTTCTCTTTAGGAAGTGGTTGAACCTTCTTTGATTCATCAGGTCATTGGCTACTCATTTAAAATTCTTATAATCCTTTATGACATATCCAATGTCTTTATAGAACCAATAATAAAAACTTTTGTTTCTCTTAACAGGGTTGCGGCTATTATTTTTAAATATTCTACTAGTACAATATTAAATATGTAATAAACAACCATATTAGCTGATGTATTGAATTTGGGCATCTCTTCCTCAATGGTCCCTTTATTTTTCTCCTTTCATCCGTATGTATCTGGCTTTTTCTGATCAAATTCATTAACTGAAGACCCACTTCTCTTGCAAATTTAATTTTGATTATTGGTGCTTCTCATATTATCCTCTACATTTATCTAGGTTTATGAATTTTTATGCTTTAATTTACGCATCCTTAAAGATTTGAGGTTACTTTTTCTTTATTGAGTTTTATTAGGATTAGTAAGGATCAAGTTTTTGAAGGTTTCTAATACCAATGTTGCATTAAGACTGAGTTTTGATTGGCTTTAAAATAAAGCATTACAGAAATCTGCTAGGCTTTCCTCCACCTTTTGAGTTACTAAAATCATGGATGTAGAGTCGTAAGGTCTGCATCTATTGTTAGAAAGTGTCATATAAACCTCGTAACTAGTTTCAATAAAGAAGTTATTAAGGTAGGAGTAAGGTTTTGAAACTATGATTTTTGCTATCCAAGTTAGGGTGAAAGAAAAGGCATTACATTTTGTGGAATTAAATGCACCATATAAATTTAGAATTTTCTTATAACACTGCACATGATCAACAAGGTTTGTGTATTCTATCATGAATTCTAGGGTTAGGGTCTCAAACCCCATCGAAAATGGATCAATCAAATCTCAAGTATAAAAGGTTGTCTATCATTACGGTTTCCCCCAAAGTTTCATATTTCATTAGTAGGGGTGCATAGTTACAAAGTAGAAATGATGCTCTCTTTAATGATTATTGAGAGATGTGATCATAGGGTGGTTAGTTGAAGAATGATGTTTCCTTTGATGATAATTTGCAAGATATGGGTTTGGGGTGTATGATTATATAGTATGAATGGATCCTTTAAATGTGATTGTGGGTTAACGAGTAGTATTAAAAGGCGTGCTAGGGCTACTCCTGATGGTGGTTATGTGTAAAGAGTAGGATTATAGGGTGTGAATGATTCCCTCTTTAGAAATTGTCTCATTTGTTCCATAATATTATAATTTTATCTATTTGGTCCTCAAGTTGCTCAAAGATACGATGAATTTCAAAGGTTTTGGACATTCCAATAATATTGGGTGAAAGGCTTCTTGCATTAATGTCCATTATTCTTACCTAGGTTGCTGATAACTCATTTTCTTTTGAGATTCTCTCAAGTGGGATATTTAAATATTTTTCTCAGTTTCCTAAAAATGACATTAAATGATTACTGAGTTGAAGGTGGTGAAGGTAGATGCTCTGACTACTGCGATGAGGTATTGTCCCTCCCTTTCAATTGATCCACCTCATTACGAAGTTGAGCTATGTACTCCATTGACTGTTGCAACTGAGTTACCAGCCTCTCTACTATGCTCTCAAGCTGGAGGACTCTCTCATTTGATGTGAACTACCTGCTAGATCGAGCTTTAGTGGATGTGGAGGATTACGAATAACATGTGTTCACAAATAAACCTAAGCCAAAAATCCTTCCACAACAGTCCCTACCACCCACTACATCAAGATATGCCTAACTCTTATCAACAGTTTTAGAGTTATGAGATTGTCATTCAATGCTTTCTTGTATTTGGTCCAATCATTATAATTTCTTATATTAATAAGTGATACTTTCTAAGAATAATAGTAAAAGTATAGATTTTACATACATGAACTTGTTTGCATCAGGTGTTGACGAAGGTGACACCATCATACTTTTTGGTGTGAGTGTACAAAAAAAATGGGGTGATGTAGGCTTCCTGTCCATAGACTTTTCCTGCATTAGAATAAATTGTTATAAGTTAACTAAAATTTACAAAAATTTTGGCAAAGTTTCCTTTATTTTTATGATATATACCCCCTGTTAGATAAAAAAATTTAACTCAACAACACAACCATTAATGGCACTAGATATTTATAACATTATTATTCTCTATAATGTGCATATATTCTCATTTTAAATTTCATACATCAACTTACATTGAAATCAAACTTCATACCTCAAAGTACAAAAATTAGAATATAAGTGTAAAGTTTTAATATTTACAAGTTAAAGTGAATACTCCTAGTAGGTCAAAAATCCTCCAGTGTATATGGGTAGGCTCCCTCTGTCTAGTCCTCCACGTCTATTGGCAGAATTGTACTCTGAAATAGATATTGCCTCAAGTGATGCCCAATATTACTGCCAACGACTCCATATTTCTTTAGATATATATGGTGGTCGTACACCATTCTTGTATATCGAAACAAGAAAGTCTCTATAACATGTACGAGCTCGCCTCTGTCATACATTATAAATTACAACATCAAATTTTGTATCCCAAAAAAATTCTTTCTAAAAAAAAGAAAAACATACAATAAGTACTTATAAATGACAATATTTATCTAATTAATGTATAAAATTAGATGAAATAAAAAAGATTAAAGAATATATTTTGTGTACCTCAAACTACTAATAATAAAAAAAATTTGTCGACAGAGAGACATCCTTCCATATATAACTCTCAAGATCTATCATTTCCTTGAACTTGGATGAGATATTTCTTGAGTTGGTTCCAGACAGAACCAACCTAATATATAAATTATTTTATATCATTTTCAAATTAAAACCTATAACTTCAGTATAAACCTATAATGTTATCATGTATTATAAAATTTTTATAAATTTACTTACAAATTGTTGACAATTGTGATGTACATTCTTCCATCAACCCCTTTAGGCCTAGGTTGGAGGTCACCTCCTTCATCTGCAACATTTACCCTAATATCTCTGTCAGTATAGGAGTGGTGGATAGTGTAGGGTTGGTGGATGGTGTAGCAGGGCTACTGAATGGTATAGTAGTAGGTACAAAAGGTGATGCCTCATCTAGATGTATAGTAGCATATGTAGAATGTGATGCTTCAACTGGAACTACACTAGCTTCTCCTAATCGTGGTAACCCTAACCATGGCCGCATTATATCCTATTTTCTATTCGGTGGCATATTTTTAACCTAAAATTCACAATTTATTGAATTTTCCAATAGTAGGAAAATATAAATTCAATATATTACAATATATATGCAATAATTGATTTATTCATATAATATTCTATTACAAATATGAATTTAATCGTTATCAGCACTTTATTGTAATTCAAAATCATCAACATCTTATTTTTTTAAAGAAGTAGAGTCAAACTTAGGCTCTTCGTTCAAAGGTTCATTCTCATCATATGTGACACATGTATTTATTTCATAAACATCTTCCTGAAACGTTTCACTTTTAACTCTCTTATTTTCTCCTTTTCTATGTAATTCATAAACATCTATAGGTTTTACTTTGCATACAGTCAACTAATCTGATTTATCTCGTTATAAGTTGAGACAAGGGACATAATACACCTAGATCGCTTGTATCGTTAATAAGAAATGTTCAAATTATCTAAATCTTCTTCGCTAGTTGATTTCAACCAGATTGTATCGACTGTGCGTTTTTGTTCCAACATTAGTAGTTGGATCAAACCATCCATACTTAAATATCACACTCCATTTCATTGACAATGTATAGTACTCAATTTCAAATATCTTAATAATTTACTATAGTAATCCATCAATTCTCCCTGTATGCAAACTCCACTATTTACTGTTGCCATACTATGACCATGATATTTTGTGTGAAATTTGCATCTATTAACAAAATACACAGGCTATGATTTAATAGTTCGCAAAATTCCTTTCACAAGATCATATATGAACTTATTCTTTATTGAATTTTTTGAGGCCTACATAAAAAACAATTTATCATATTAAATAGTATAATGTCATCTAATCACTTTGATATGATAATTCAGTCATTTCAATTATTACAAGTGAAACTTACGTATTTCTCGAATCATCGAGGAAAGTGTCTTTTAACTTCTTTATTAATATCATCCTGTGTTGTTTCGAGCATTAGCTCGCGTAACTATTGCTTGTATAATTTAAAAGCATTATAATGTATTTGAGTTGTTAACATAAGTAATTTCAGAAACTCAAATAATCTATTTCAACATCAACTTAAACTTACTGCACAAAAGATTGAACCTCTTGACAATTTAATAAAACATAACCATTAGCAGCCTCTATTTCTTTTGTTGTTAACATTTTCTTGTTGAACCTCCATATGTTTGTCCTGGATATGTGAAAATAGATAAGTTACCATCAACATCACTCGTTTCTCCCCCATCATCATTACAAGGAACTTTTCTTTCTCTTGTGTGCGCATGCGACTCAAAATAATGTGAACAAAATATACTTGCTTTATCCACTAAATAAGCATTACATATCGAACCTTAAACTCTAGCCTTGTTTTTGATGTTTTTCCTTCAAGTGATGCAAATACCTACATTACAAATAGGGTAATTAAAATTTTGTGATTAAAAAATGTTATAAATTTAATTTAAATATTAACTATAATTACCTCTCAAATAGATACATTCATTGATATTGAACCAGACCAACAAGTTTAGCCTCGTGTACTAAATGTATGGGTAGATGCTCCATACAGTCAAAGAAGCTTAGAGGAAAAATCCCTTCCAATTTGCATAAGATAACTGGAATTTCTTTTTTTAGTTTTTCCATTTCAGTCAACTTTATTTTAGATGATGTTAATTTTTTAAAAAACAAACTTAATTCTATTATAGCTTCCAAAACCTTATTTGGTAGCAACTCCCAAAATGCAATAGAATTAGCCTTTGCATAAACACATGGCAATCATGACTTTTCATCCCAAATAATTTGTACTTTATTATGTCCACACATCTTGTCAAGTTCGAAACATAACTATCAAAAAACCTTAGACTTTTCAACCATTCATATAAAATTTCCTTTTGTTTTTTGTCCAAAGTGTAGTATGCTTTTGGATATTTACCAGTGCGAAGATCTTTATCTAACTCATTCCTTCTACAAAAAAGTTTCAAATCAGCTTGTGATTTTGCATTATCCTTTGTCCTCCCTTCAATGTTCATTATGGTGTTGAACAAATTGTCAAATATATTTTTTCCAATATGCATCACATCTAGATTATGACGTATTAAAGTACTTTTCTAATATAGAAAATCTAAAAAGATACTTCGTTTTCTCCAACCGAAGTTTTTATTAATGCTTCTATTAACTTATTCAGCTTCAAGTTCTCTAACTTTCAGCAACCTAATTCATCAATCTCTTCCAATATCTCTTCACCAACTTTGTAAGGGGGAGGAGGTGTTTGTACATCCTATTCTTAATGAACTTTTGTTTATTGCATCTAAATGGATGATCTAGAAGAAGAAATTTCCTGTAGTTGACAAACCAAGATGTTTTGGCCCTGTTAGGAAGATAAAACACATTAGAATCATTACTATAGTAAGGGCAAGCCAATTTCCCTACTATGCTCCATCCAAACAACATAGCATACGCAGGGAAATCACGAATAGTCCATATAAAAGTTGCTCTCAACAAAAAAAAAATTTAAGAACACATCATATGTCTCCATACCAAATTCCCAAAGATGATACAATTCAGAGACTAATGGTTGTACCTATATATCTCATTCATACACATCCATGGAGGCAAATTATAAAGAGTAATTATAATTGTTCATGATGAATATTGTTAGTCGGATTGACCAAAAGGTTGGAATCTGTCTCTTGACAATCCCAACCGAAAATTTCAACTTTTAGCTGCAAACTCAAAATAGCTTTTATTTAATGTTTCCATGTAAGTGCATCTAATGGATGACTCATTATTCCATCTTCCTGTTCATGTTCATTATGCCATCTTATGTAAGATACGGTAACATTAAAGGAATATAGTCTTTGAGGTCTCGAAGTTAGCGGGAAATAATACATCTGCTTCCAAGGTACTAATTTCTATTTCATAAAACACTTTCTAGGTTTGAACATATATTGACCACAAAATTTGCACTCTTGTAATTCCACATCATCTTTCCAAAATAACATACATTCAAAATTACAACAATCAATTTTTTCAAATGGTAAACTAAGACCCCTAATAAGTTTCTTCATATTATAGAAATTATCAACTGTTGTATGATCAAGAGGCAATGATTTATTATACCAAGCAAGAATTTTATCCAAACTTTGATCAGAAATATGCCCTTTAGAATTTATGTTCAACATTTGAACAATTGAAGAAAATTGAGTCACGGTCTCACAATTTGGCCATAATTCTCAGTCAGTTGATTTAGCAAGTCAAAAAACTTTTTTTCATGTAGGTTTGGTTCTTCTTCAAGATTTTCTATAATTGCCTGAAAGGTATAATTTGCTGCATCATAAACCATTTAGGTGTAAGGATTTTTAGTTAAACACATTATTTGTTATAAATCTAGTCCCTCCTTCAAATCCATCCACATTTATTGATGAGTTTACTTTATTACCCCTTAAGGTGTTGGAACCCCTTCCCGGTAAGTCGCGGATCCGATGTCCTGCGTGACATCGGGATGCGCATCTCACGAGGGAGGAA
>JANQBM010857919.1:0-13469 GCA_025594535.1 Erythroxylum domingense | reverse complement strand
GGCTATGGATGGGGGGGGTTATAATATACTATATTCTAAAAAGGCTAAAGGGGATAATAAGGGTGTCGACCTTTATAATGATGGCTTCAGAGAATGTAAAAGTGAGGTGGAAGTGTTAGACCTCAAACTTGATGGGAACTTGCTAATATAGAGCAATAAATAAGAAGGCCCTCAAATGCTTAAGAAAAAACTTCACAGAGAAATAATGAATTCCTCTTGGCTATCCTTGTTTATTAAAAGCAAAGCACAACTTGGAATCCCTTATCATTTGACCATTCAGTAATAGAAAGTTTTATAGAGTCACCAAGGCCCAAGAATTCCCTATTTAGATTTATTAAATACCTAAATAAGTTGGAAAGGTATAAGGCAGTTGTTAGCAAGGAAATAAGTGTCCATATAGAAAATTTTAAAGCTTATAGATGTATTATGAAACTGAAGTTAATAAAGAGCTCAAGATTCTTAATAAGCATAAATCAACAACATATGGAGAATCTAGAATCTAAAAGGTAAAAAATGGAACAAATTCAAGCAAACTCATATATTAATCTAAGGGATACCTTACTAATGTAAATAGAGAAAAGCATCTTTCTCTGAATATGTACAAGCTTTAGAGCTCCACTTCTCTTATATGAAACAAAAAGCAAAAGTCCTCTTGATGTCAAATTAGGATAGAAACATCACATACGTTCACAATTACATTTTCATTAAGAAAACCATAAACAAAATTATTTCTATACAGGTTTTTGAGGGCAATGCTTTCACCACTTAAATTGATATAAAAGAGGCAGTCTTTAACTAATTTAAAGGTTATGTTGGCACAAGCAACATGGATAGATCCTATAAGTATGAGCTTAAAAGTTTTATTTCACCACTAATCAGTGAGGCATAAGGTATGTATTTAACAACTAAATTTAATGAAGAGGATGATAAATCTACATTATGGAGTCGTAATTAGAGAAAGCATCAAAATTTGGTGGGATAACTGCAAAGTTCTTAAAAAACGTGCACTTAGTAAGGAACTAGATTACTGAGGTTATCCTTGAACTACAATCTAATGGAAACATATTAAAAAGATCAATAAAAGCCATATATGTATGATCCTAAAGGTTTCAAATCCTCAGAACTTACAAGATTGTAAACCAATCTCTTATTGTAATGCCTTTTATAAGATCATAGAAAAGATGCTTGCCACTAGACCTAAGAAGATCCTCAAATCCATAATCAATCTATGCCATAGTTCCTTCTTAAAGGATAGAAACATTACAAATAACATCTTCATAATACAAAAGCTACTCAAAGACTACCTTTGGAGTAAAACCATCAAAAGCTACTTAATCAAAATATACCTACATAAAGCATTTAATATTATTTCTTGGAAAGTGATTATAGGATTCCCAAATCAATTCATTAAATGGATTAAAATTTGCATCATAACCACCTTATTTAGTACGATGGTTAATAGAGAAAAAACCAATATATTCAAAAAAGGAAAAGGACTAAAATAAGGGGATCCTTTATCCCTCAATATTTTTACAATCTGTGTAGTGGTGATTTTCTTAATGATCACCAAAAGTATACATGATAATAACAACTTCAATTATCATTATAAGTGTAAAAGGAATAAAGTTTCTCACCTACCATTTTCAGACGACCTCTTGTTTTTATTTGTAGCTAATATGGGATCAATTATGGTGCTAATAGATGCTGCAAACCAATTATTATTACATTAAGGCTTAAAATCAACATACATAAGAGTTAAATCTTCATCTCAGGGCTTGTCAATAAAGAGTTAAATTTTTGGCATCCTATACAACTTTGAAGTTAGAGGAACCACCATTTAAGTATTTAAGTGTACTAATAACAACCACCAAACTCATAAATAATGGCTGGTTGTCTCTACTTGAAGCAATTTAAAGGAGATTAAGATGTTGGAAAAACAAGAATTTATCATATACAAGTAGACTCTAATTGGTAACATCCATCCTTATGTGCTTTAGACAAGTTACTTAGCATTACCCCAAACTCTAATCAAGAATATAAAGAAATGCTTCAAGAATTTAAAATGGACAGGAGATCCCAGCAATCACTTATATGTCAAAGTGAAGTAGCATGAGGTTTGTAGTCCTAAAGAGGAGAGAGATTGGGAATCAACTTGACAAGAGTTGTTAATAATACGCTACTTACAAAGAGGATCTAAAGACTATTAGGCCTTGTTTGGTTGACATAGATTCTTACTTGGGAAAGCAATCTTTTTCCTAAACTTTATATTATCATGTTTGGTTCATTTTTTTTGAGTAATTAGGAAAGTAAAAACTTTCCCAATCTAGAGAAAGTAGTAGCACTTTACTTCAATTCTAAATCCCATAACCCCTTGGTATTTAGATTACTTTCCTCATGAATTTAATCTCAAAAATACGTTAGTTAATTTAACCCTTCCTTCTCTCTCAACTCTATGACAACTCTTTTATAAAACCCTACCTCCTCCTCAACTATTCTTATTGTTCTCTCGTTAGTAGGATTTTGGATATTTTTGCTTAGAAGTTTCAATCGATAATCTTCAGGTTCATATTTTTCCTTCTTAAAAAACATACCATCTCTAATTTCCTTCTACAATGATTGTTTCTGTATCTCTCTTTTTTCTCTCTCTTTCCTTTTCCTACCCACTGATCTTGCGATGATAGGTGAGAAAGAATGGTATTTCTACTATCTAAGAGATAAAAAGTACAGGAACAGTGCAAGGCCAAACCATATGATAGTAGCTGGGTTTTAGAAGGTGACATGAACTGATCATCTAATACAATCTTTTGATGGTACTAAATGTAGAGGTTTAAAGAAGTCCCTTATAGGGATATAATTGAAAACACAAGTCAACATTAAATTACATTCCGTGAAATACTGTTACATACCAAACATTATAATAAGAATCCACCCAACTTTCCTATTAGAATTCGTATAAGTATCCAAACATGTGAATATCTTTACTTTCCATAGATTTATTTTCCAAGGAATCAGATTCCAAATTCACTCTACTTTCCCGTCAATCAATTAGGGCCTTAGTGGAAAAATAATCCCTATGGGTTAAATCAGTGCCTACCCATTACCTACAAGGAAGCAACAAAAAAACTCTACCAATTCATCTTAGACCAATAGCTCCAATACTTGATTCCCTCTCAAGCTGGGGCGAAAGAGGTGGCGAATGATGGAATATTGAACTGCTAGTTTAGGGATTTTAGTGAAATCATGACTAATATGCCTAATTATAATCCAAACCTAACAAAATATGATTCTTTTATATAGAAAGCTAAGGACTCGGGAGAATTTACTAATAAATCATGTTTTGATCTCTTTATAAAACCCTACAACAAGGTTGAATGGTTCAAGATAGTCTAGGACCAATGTAGCAGCCCTAAGGCCAGCTTCATTATATAGATAGTAGTAAATGGCAAGTTACCTACCAAGGATAGGATTAAAGGCATTAAGACATACAATATATGCAGCTTGTGCAAATTGGAGTAGGAATCATCAAACCATCTCTTCTTCTCTTGCAAAGTTTACAAGAGCATATGGGAACAAGCTCTAAATTACAGTGAGTTACGCTGCCCTAAAACTAACCTTGATAATATAATTACATGGGTTTATTCTTATAGATTCCCTTCTAAATCCAATAAGAACTGCTTTAGCATAACAATAAACAACTATCTTTATATGATTTGGAGAGACAAAAAATGAGAAATTTTCAAAACCTCCAACAGGACACAAGTAAAATGATTAGTGAGCCTAGATGAAACAATGGATTTGTGTTATCGCAAACTCTCTGAAGGTGAAACTTAGTCAAGAACAGACAGCTGCATGCAACATTTAATAAAAAGCATATTCTTTTTAGCAGTGAGTAATATTATTGTATTATTATCAGCTAAAGGAAAACATTTCACTAGTATGTCTTTTAGCATTATCTCTAGAATCCCAAAGTGTCTCTGTTTCTACATAATGCTTAAGTGGTCTCATCTTTGATTGTATTTTAGATTTATAAATACATTCTTTTTGTTTTCTAAAAAAAGACTTGTGGATATCATACTCTTACACCCATATCCTAAGCAGTAGCCCAAATTGATGACATGATAGTATCCTATAGCAACTTTAAATATCTCTTGAAAGAATTTTTTAAGAGTCAGATATGTTGCTCTCTATTTCAACCAAGAAAAAAAAGAAGACAGTTGTACCGAAATATTTCAGATATAGTTAACAAGAGGACTTGGATAATAGAGATTCATATAGCAGCTTAACCTAACCAATGCTTATTTTTCTACATAGCAACCAAATGGAGAGTTCCTTACATCCCAATGAATAATTTTTTGTATCTAGAGAATTTTGTTCATGGGAGTGAAACATTAATAATGTAGAAATTGGTTCTCCTCAACTTTGGGAATAGACAGTGTTATTCAAGCATAGACTATAAGCCAAAGTAACCTTTCTGTTACGCTACATTCACGTTACGCACGGATTGAAAATTTAAAGTAACCTTTCTATTAGGCTACATTCAAAAGCTATACAGAGGATTAGATGCTCTCCTTTAGGTGTTCACATAAAATATAGGCCAAAGCAAGTTTAGTATTTTCAACATAAAATTATGTATGAACTACATATAGTAGCAACTATATCGCAATCTACATGACGCAACACAGAAATGTAGTACTCTAATCCAAGAGTACAAAAAATGAAAATCTAATACAAGATCTACAAAGAACTCAAAAGGCAGACAAAAACCTTAAGAGAAATATAGTATTTCTATTGAAAATAGGCAAAAGGTTCTTTCTCAATATATTAAAGAAGTATTTATATGAGTTATAATGACCTAAAACCTAATAACAAGGATGAAAATGTCATTATAGTTCTAATAAAAATAAAACACAATAATTAAATAAATAAATAAATTTATTAAAGTTTTGCATCAGTCCCCTCCATTTGTAAAGAACTCGACCTCGAGTTATGCTCTGGATAACCTAACTAACACTCCGGTAAGTAGGGATAAATATTTGTAACATTAAAATTTGAGTTGATGTTAACCATCCACGAAGGTAACTGAATGACATATGCATTGTCATTATTTTTCTTCACGATCTTGAATGGACCATACTTCTTAGCCTTCAACTTGTTGTGATGTTCAGTGATCCACTTCTTGTTCATAAACACCATTACTTCATCTCCCACCTCAAACACTTGACTCTTCCTATATAGGTCCACATTAGCATTATACTTCGTATTATCTTTTTAAAGTCATTCCTTCACCTCGACTTGTATTTCTTGGGTTTCTTTAGCAAACTTTGTTGCACTCGCATGGATGTTAACATTTTTAGGTAACTGAATAAGGTCTAGTGCATGATTTTTTACCTTAGTGTAAACCATAGAGAATAGAGATCGACCGATAGAGTTATGAATAGCATTGTTGTAGGCAAACTCGGCTTGTGCGATAAGAAAATCCCAATTCTTTGGCTTATCACAACAAATACATTGTACTAAATTACCCAGAGTCCTGTTCACCACTTTAGTCTATCCATCAGTCTGTGGGTGAGCTATGCTACTATACTTTAAAGATGAATCAAACATCCCCCACAAAGTTCTCCAGAAGTGACTCAGAAACTTAGTGTCTCTATCAAAGGTAATTGATTTTGGAGCCCCATGGAGTCTCACCACCTCTCGGAAGAACAATTTAGCAATGGTTGTCACATCTACTATCTTTTTACATGGTAAAAGGTGCACCATATTAAATAATCTGTCGACCACCATGAAAACTGAATCCATGCCCTTTTGTGTTCTTGGTAAACCCAGTACAAAGTCTATAAAAAGGTCATTCCAAATATTGTCAGGCACAGGTAATGGCATTTATAAACCCGCGTTTGATGCTTGAACTTTATAAGTTTGACAAATTTGGCACCCAAAAACAATATAAACAATGTCTCTCCACAATTTAGGTCAAAAATACCTTTTACGTACCTCTTCAAGTGTCTTGTCTCTGCCCAAGTGTCCAGCTAACCCTCCTCCGTGTAAGTCTCTAATTACTTTCTCCCTTATTGATGTCTGTGGAAGGCATAGTTAGTTACCTCTCATCAGGAATCTATCATGAATGTAGTAGTCTTTATACGGCTTCTCTTCTTGACAAGTTTGCCATATTCCTTTGAAGTCTTCATCATCAACATATAAGTCTTTCAAGTATTTGAAACCTTCAATCTCAACTGTTAGTGTTTTGATCATAGCTACTCGTCGACTTAACGCGTCTGCCATGATATTGTTTCTTCCAGCTTTATGGACAAGTTGATAGGGGAACTTGTCAATATAAGTTGACTATTTAGCATATATTTTGGTCCTCAACTACTTCTGACTTCCCAAATACTTCAATGCTTGGTGATCTGTATAAAGAATAAACTCCTTTCCAATTAAGTAATGCTCCCATGTCTTCAAAGCTCTCACAATGGTGTAGAACTCCTTATCATAGGTAGCTTATTTTTACCTTGCCTTGCTTCATTTCTCACTGAAGTATGCCACAGGTCTTTTCTCTTAGGATAATACTGCCCCGATACCTATCCCGCTCGCATCACACTCCACTTCAAATAACTTTTCAAAGTCTAGTAGGGCTAGGACTGGTGTTGTACACATTTTTTCCTTGACAAGGGAGAAGCTTTGTTCTTGCTCTTCTTCCCATCTAAACTTCCCTTTCTTCAGACAGTCCGTAATAGGAGATACAATCCTGCTGAAATTCTTAATAAACCTCTTATAGAACGTCGCCAAGCCATGAAAACTCCTCACATCTCCAACGATTCTAAGTATAGGCCAATTTCTAATGGCCTTTACTTTATCTTCATCTACTCGGATGCCATCTTTTCAAACAACATATTTGAGGAATAGTAAACTCTCCAACATAAATAGGCATTTCTTTAAGTTAGCATATAATTGATTTCTCTTAAGGCCTCAAATACATGCCTTAAATGTCTCACATGCTATTCAATAGATCTAATGTATATAAGAATATCATCAAAATAAACAACCACAAACTTACCAATGAAAGGTCGTAACACCTGATTCATAAGACGCATAAAAGTGCTAGGTTTGTTGGATAATCCGGAAGCCATGACCAACCACTCATATAAGCCATCCCTTGTCTTGAAGGTTGTTTTCCACTCATCCCCTGGCCTTATTCTTATTTGGTTGTATCCACTCTGAAGATCAATTTTAGAGAAAATAGTAGTTCCACTCAGTTGATCCAACATATCATCAAGTCTCAGAATGGGAAATTTATAGCCAATAGTGATTTTGTTAATCGCTCTATTGTCAACGCACATCCTCCAACTCCTATCCTTCTTCGGCGTAAGTAATGCTGACGTTGCATAAGGACTTATACTCTCCCGATTATGGCCTTTACTTATTAACTCCTCTACTTTCTCTCGTAGAATCTTGTTCTCTTTTAGGCTCATCTTATAATAAGGCAGATTAGGCAAGCTAGCTCTTAGAACTAGGTCAATGTGATGCTCGATATCACGTATAGGCAGTAATCCCTCTTGTAAATCCTCTAGAGTCACATCTGTAAACTGCTTTAGTATAAATTGCATTTTTTGAGGTACTACAGGCTCGAGCTTGCTTTATACTAGCTCTTCCCCTTTAACTAATAACAGATGCACCTCTTTTGTTTCCGTCATTTCACTAATAAATTTGTCTCGATTATTCTCTACTTGTAATAAAGGCATCTGGATCTTTCCGTGAGACTTCACGCCACTGATAGGTACTAAAGTATACTTTATGCCATCTTTTACAAAATGTTATGTATTTTTCTTTCCTAAATGCATCGCATCTACATCAAACTGCTATGGTCTTCCCAACAGGATCTGACATGCATCCATCTCTACTACATCACAATAGTGCTCATCCTGATACTTTCCAATAGAGAAAGTCACTTTACATCGTTCTTTAACCAGAATCTATCCAACCTCCTTGATCCACCTAATGCTATAAGGATCTGGATATGGCCTAGTAGTCAACTTTAACTTCTTTACAGTAGCTGCACTTATAATATTTTCCTAATTCTCTCCATCAATGATCAACTCACATAAATTCCCTAGAACCAAACACCTTGTATGGAAGAGCTTATGTCTTTGCAAATCACCATATTCTTTGTGAGATATCATCAATCTTTTGATGACAAACACATACGTCTCCTCCTCCTCTTCTCCCTACTGTTCCTAACCATCACCTTCGAGTCTACAAACTTCCTTTTCATCATCTTCTTCTTCTTGTTCCACCATATTTACCGCTCTCCTTTTTGGACACTCATTAGATTTGTGTCCTGACTCGTTGCACCTATAACACTTTGATGGGGCTAGTTTAGTATATGGATTGACAGGTTTGGAAGTTTTTGGAGCTACTTTGTTTGAGCTTCTGCCATTAGAGCTTCCCTTACCAACACTACTCCTCATAAGGGTTGCAGTAACCACCTTCTTTCCTTTATCGCCTAAGCTCTTCTCACCTGTATAGCATTTAAACTCCTGTTGCTTCTCATTCAGTATAGATTCAACTTTTATAGCTAAATTTCTCGCATCTTACACTGTAAGCACCATCTGGATTCCTATCTTCTTCCTTATATTCGATCTCAACCCTCTCAAGTAGCGTGAGGCTTTTTAAGATTTAGATTCAGACAACTGGTTGCGGGCTACCAACCTTAAAAACTCTACTGTATATTTATGGACGCTACGACTGCCTTGATGACACTATTAATACACGTCAAAAATATACTGCTCATAATCTTACGGTAAGAACCTCCCTCTAAGCAATTGCTTCGTCCTCCTCCATAAAGAAATTGGATTCTGCCCTTCTCTCCTTCTTGACTCCCGCAACTGCTCCCACCATACGAAAACTCCGCCCTTTAGATGGTAGACCACCAACTTTACTTTCCTATCCTCTGGAATCTTTGTGTAATCGAAGAATCTCTCTACCTTCGCTAACCAATCAAGAAAGCCTTTAATATCCAAATCTCTATTAAAAAGTTGGAATATCTACCTTTAGTTTATACTCATAGTCTCCTCTCCATCTTGGCTAGATGACTTCTTTCTCATCATTGGAACTATTTTCATGATTCCATGAATAGTTTGAACATTTCACAGGGAGTTGCACGATAACTACTACTTGTTTGTCAGAGTAATTCAGACCACACAAGTAAGGAATATAATCATCAGGTTGGATATCATAAACAATCCCCGGATCATTGACTTTTGATGATATCAAAGATAGTAGCTGGAATAACTTGTTCAACATATTTACTATCAGTTATAGGCTTGCCTCCAAGATTAAGCAACCTAGCAGTAGTCATGATTGCAGATTTTATGGCAGGACTAGCCAAGGTTGGACCTCTTGAGGAAAACTCCACAACCTTTGGAGCATCAGTTAGACCATACACAGTATTTTCAAACAATATTGAAGCAGTTGGGGATCTATTGGAGGCTATATAGGCTTTGATCTCCAGTCCTGCCTTGTAACTTACTTCAGATGCAGGCAATACTTGAGCTTCAGCTTTTGTAACATCACCATGTTGCTGGTCATTCATGATAATCATAGCTACGCCACCACTATTTCTCACTTCTTGGCCTCTAGCTACCCCTCCTGACCAAATACCACCATCACAAAACACCATCTTACCCTTCATATCAATGTTTCGAAGTGATCCTGGTGCACAAGAAGTAGTATATAGATTACCATTTGATCCAACGTAGACAAGTGGTAACATGTTTGAAGGATGATGTTTCTATTGGGAAAAGATTGACCCTCGAATACTTGCTTGTTTCCAAGCAGAAATTTTGCTCTAATTTCTCTGTCTGCGGTGTTAGCTCCTACTGTTAAAATCCAAGGTGCCTCATTTCCAAGAGATGAAGGGAGTGGGTCAAAATTTCCCGCTGAACAACTCACAAAAACCTCCTTTCTGGATAGCCCCATATACGCCTATCGCAATACCATCATCATAGAAAGCATGTGAGTGACCACCAAGGGATAAAGAAAGCACATGTACACCATCCTCAACAGCAGCCAATATGGCACTCTCGTTGCAAGTGAGTCCATCACAAACTTTGTAGATTGCTAAATGAGCTGATGGTGGCAACGTCAGACGCTGTGCCATCCGCTTGTCCATAAAAGCTAGCATCTTTCAATGGACTTCCTGCAACTACACTAGCTGTATGTGTTCCATGCCTATTTTGGTCCATCTAAAATTGACCAGCAGCAATTAAATTTCTTGCACCGATAAGCTTGTTATTACACTTTGGCCCACTTAGTTCACATTTCCCTTTCCACTTTGCCGGCGGAGGAGGCATTCCATCATCATTGAAAGAAGGGTGATTAAGGGATATTCCAGAGTCTATAACTCCAATTACTACTGCCATTCTGTACATTGAATCTTCCCAAAATCCCGAAGCTTGTTGCAGACCTAAAAATTTGGGACTATAAGTTGTGCGTAGAAACAATTCCTTCTCTGGACAGGCAGATACAAAACCTTCTTTATCTCCCATTGTTTTTGCTTCTTCTGCTGTCAGTCGCAGCAAATCCTGTGACAATGTTATGGTAGGAATATAATAAGCGATCCTGGTTTGTGTCTGAGACTGTAACCTGAAGAAATGATCAATACCAGGCGTCCAAATCTTCATTGTCAGTGGAAGGAACTTCCTTTGGTATCTGCACCAAGACTATATAAGTTTTTAAGTTCCCTTCTTCAGCGGGCGCTTGGTGGAAACCGAACATTGTACTAGTGAGGCTTATTAGACATATGACCACCATTTTTCCTACTTGTTTGCACTTACAGTTCTTCATGGTTTGTATGAAGCTGATTACCATATCAATTGTTTGCCAGTTTAAATGGAAGATACTCTCTTTTAATTTTTATATGTAGTAGTAATTGGAACTATGCAGATAGGGAAACATGATGAAAGGAACAACGTAGGAATTTCTAGATAGGAACTCAACAATGTACAGCTTATTTTGTTGTTACATGTTAAAACAAGTTGTAGGGAAGGATATGTCATAGTTATCGAGAAGACTTCTATCCTAATTTTTTAACATTTAAGAACATAGCAGTGTTAATAAATATGTCATATTAGATTCCAATATTGTAACAAAATAAAGTATTTTTCATCAACAACTTTAAGTTGGAAGGCATGGTTGGACTATTGCAACTGATCCTAAGAACTAACTTAACCATTGTTTTGCATTCCTGTCGAAAATGAATCCCAAGTCAAAATGGCAGAGAAAAACATCTTAGAATATTAAGGACAACTAAAACAAAAAGAGTCTTTTTGGGCATGAGTCCAACAACTGAGAATAAACAGACTTTAAAAGGAAACTTCACGTATATTCATAACTCCTATTCTCTATTAAATACATCAGAAAAGATATTGTCAAACAGGAGTTCTAAGTGTTATTAACAATTGCATCATCTTCATTACTAGCGGCACTCTCCTCATATAAGGCACCTATTTGGCTTTCCAACTGTTCTAGATGTTTCCGGTTCAGTATATCAAAAGCTACCCACTTTTCACAGAATTTTGTCAAGCAAGTTGCTTTGTACTTCAACCCACTGTTAGTAATCCCTATAAAAGACACTAACTATGTGTGCTCTTTCTTTTTCTTTTTTCTTTATACAAATATTTCATTTATGAATTATAATTCATATTCATCTCAAAGATAAATTGTGCTCTAAACCAAAAATCAAATAGGCAGTAATATTCTCTTAGTCCATTAGAATATTTAAATATGGTTTAGAATGTGCAGTTACAAGAGAAAATTGGTTATTTGGTATTGGGTAATTTAATAGTTAATAATCGTTTAGAAGGAGTCAATTATTTTCATTTAATAAGACTAAGGATTTGCAAAACTTTAGTCACCATTAAGTATGTGTTTAGAGTCTAAACCTATTAAAGGAGGCTTTTCTCTGCTTGTGATATTAAAAATTGAAATTTGTTTAACAATCATCAAAAGGGGTATTACTAAATTTATATAGTGATATAAGATAATCACCTAATATTTATATAGCCTACAGTTACAAGAGACCATAAGGATGATATAGTTACCAATAGCCTTTCGTTCTTTAGCAATTATTCCTAAATCCTTTGCATGGTTTGTAGATGGATACTTGCCTAATTTTAGTGAGTTACTTTGCTCTTTCGACTTATATGTTGAATTTGTATGGTCATGATTAATTTTAATTATAGTTATTATTAGTTTATTTTTATTATATAAATTTAATAAGTTCACTACAAGAAAATCATGCAATAGTGACAAAAAATTACCGACAAAAATAAAACCGTAACTAATTACAAACAAAATCAATATCCATCGATAATCCTGTTGTGAAAAATTCCATTTTGCGACCAAAAAAATTGGCGTCGGTAAAGGTAGAGGGAAAACATTTGTGCAAATTTTTCTACAGATTTTAGCGACGAACCTGTCCTAGTTGTCGGTAAATTATATGGGAACACTTTCCACAATTAAATAGCATCGGAATTTTACCAATGGATTTGGTGTCCATCGTTAATTTTTACACAGCGTCAGTTTTGTACTGACAGTTTTGTTTTTCGTCGGTAATTTTCTGACAGTCTTTACTTTCCGTCATTAAATTTAGATTAATCGTTTTAAAAAATTGAAAATGACGTCATTTGTTTTAATACCAAATGACGTCGTTTCACTTCGGGGGTTAAAGCATCCCCGAACCTTCCTTCTCCCTTTCTCCTCTGTTTCTTCATTTTTTCTCCTCGCTATCTGAATTTCACTATCTCCTCTAGTTGTTAGGCTGTCCTCTCCTCGTCGTCTACATCTCTTCTCGTCACTGTCGCTATCCTTCGTCGTTTGTCACCATCTGGAGTCTCTCCTCTCCGTTAGCTCTGTTAATTAAGGTATGTATTTCCTGTTGTGATTAGGGTATATATGAATTGGTGAATTGATTAGGTTAGCTGAATTGGATGTGTTAATTAGGGTATGATTGTGGTTAATTTATGGAATTTGTTGAATTAGGGTATGAATGTGCTTAATCAAAGTATCATATTTGAGTTTATTGCATTACTTTCTGAATGTATCCGTGACGCAAGGTAGGGATGGTTTCTATGCTTCTTTGATTTAATTATGAAGAAAATAAACCATTAAAACTAGTAGACTTCAACTCGCCTCAGTAATGTTAGAGGATTTAGATATTTATTAAGAGTTGTAAGCTATATTTGCCTATGAATTTGATCAAGGAGGTGAAAAGACTGTTTTAAAATTTTTTGTGGTTAGGCAAGGCTGAAAAGATAACCAAAAAAGTTAAATGGAAAGAAGTTTGCTTTCCCAAGATGGAATTAAATTAGTTTGATTGATCAATAAGATGCTTATGGATGAAAAAATTTAGAAGTTATTTGAGGATTATGAATTTATATGGGTTAAGTGGATGCGTTCTTATATAGTAAAAGGAT
>JANQBM010857835.1:0-13480 GCA_025594535.1 Erythroxylum domingense | reverse complement strand
ATAAAGAAATTATCAGAATTTCCTGAAGAAAGACTCAAGGAGAAGAAAGGATTAAGATCATGGCTTGGGATCTTAAACTTAAATAATTTAGTTACTCATACCTTGCTATGATACCAAAGCAGAGTTTTGTTCCCAGTTTGATCTTTTGTGAGACACTTTAGAAAAGTGCGGAGTATCACTCAGAGTAACTTGAATATGGAAATATCGTCCATTGGAAAATTTACCATTGGATAAACAGCAAAAATGTCTTCTTGATGCAATTTGGAGAGCTAATAGCAGTGGAAAAATGTCAGTTGAAACATAGGATTAGCTCTCTATCAGCAGATTTATCAACTTTTACTAAAAGTACGAAAAGAATGAATGATATGATCAATAATTATCGACACCCTAATGATAGGAGTAGTCTAGGGTTTATTAAGAGTAATACTAGTTATGAAAAGAAGTTTGTTCCTAAAAAGAAATTTCGTCAATCTTCTTTTTATCATTCTATGAATGCTTATAAAACTAAACCTCAAGGACCCAAGAAAATTTGGGTACTTAAAAAGGACATAATATCCATTGCAAATCTCCTTCCTTGGAAAAAGCAGCCAGCACCAATGGTATTTGGACAGTGGATGCTCGCGACACATGAAGGGAAGAAGGTCTATGTTCCTAGATCTTCAAGATAAGAAGGGAGGATCAGTAACTTTTGGAGATAACTAGCAGGGCGAAATCATTGGAATCAGTAAAATCGGTAAAGATTCATTTACATATAAAACCTATGTCAACTCCTATGCACCCTTCAAACCCTTTATCTAAGGATGAAGCAGGTAAGAAGGTTGATCAACTTTTTAGAGGAATTATTGGTTCTTTAGTTTACCTTACAGCAAGTAGACCTGATATTCTGTTTAGTGTCTATTTGTGTTCTAGATTTCAAGCAGATCCTAGAGAATCTCATTATATTGCTGTTAAAAGGATTTTGAGATATCTATCAAGGTCTACTGATCTTTGCTTAATGTATGAGAAAGGTAAAGATTTCAGGTTAATTGGCTATTGTGATGTTGATTATGGTGGAGACAAAATTGATAGGAAGAGTACAAGTGGAGGCTGTCACTTTCTTGGCCATAATCTAGTTTCATGGTCTAGTAAGAGGCAAAGCTCAATTGCACTATCTACTGCAGAAGCTGAATATATATCTGTTACAAACTGTTGTTCATAGACGTTATGAATTAAGTATCAGTTAGAAGATTATTCAGTAAAAGAAGAACAAATCCCAATCTTCTGTGACAACATAAGTGCTATCAACGTATCAAAGAATCCAATACAACACTCAAGGGTGAAGCATATCAAAGTTAGACATCATTTTCTACAAGACTATGTACAGAGGGGAATCGTCAGTCTTCAATTTGTTGAGACGAGTCATCAATGGGCGAATATCTTTACTAAGACTTTGAACGAAGAAAGATTCAAAGAAATCAGACGAAAATTGAATATGGTAGTCTTTAGAGGCCAATCGTCTGACACGTCATGACCCAGACAATTCTTACTGAAAGAAGATAAAAAGTCTTAGGTATTCAAAAGCTAGTAACTACAAGTTACAGACAATAATTATTTTTGGAGGGAAATATAAAGGAAATCCTCTCAGACGGTTCAGAACATCACCTACTCAAGAATATTCTTGAAATCCTCTGAAATTGATTTTTGCAGTACTCTAAAAAACAACTATTCATTTCGAGACCTTTCGGTTACTCTCTCATCTTCATATACTAATCTCATTACTTTGAGAAGTTTCTACTGTCTAAAGAACACGATGGAGCAAGAAATGATTCAGAGAAAGCATGTTAATTTTGAATCCTTGAATAAGAATTAGATGGACATTGAACCAGAAGTTGATGCAGCCGGATGGAAACACTTCTTTCAGGTTCGTGAATCCGTTTATCTAAATGAAGTTTATGAGTTTTAGAAGAATGCAGAAGTGGTAGATGATACAGTAGTATCAATGGTGGATAGACTATCAGTTATTGTGACATTGGAACTAATCGAGAAGATTAGTGGATGTCCCTGTGTTGGAGAAGAGGTGTCTTACAACCCTAGATGGATGATTAAAAATCGTCTACAGAAGGCACATGTGAATCGAAAACTCTATGGATGTAGTGGCCCAAAGGACAAGAAGTCGTCGAACCTTGTTCCGAAGGCTAGGGTTCTACACAATATACTTTTTCATTGCATTCTACTAAGAACAGGATCGAGGAACGTTGTGACAATAATAGATGAGCAATGCCTGTTCTATCTACTCAATCATAAAGCTATCAATCTTCCACACCTGATTATGAGATATATGATCAAGACAAAGAAGGATTCTAATACTTTTCCATATGGCATATTGCTAACAAGAATCTTTATAGATTCTGGAATTCTTTTTTACAGAGGAAACAGAATGAAGATAAACATTAAAAGCGTTATTAATGCGACAACTATCAGTAGAATGGGATTGAATACAACTTCTACACCGAGAGCAAGGATTGAGGGGGAGCATACAGTCAGACACAGTATGAGTGGGAATGTTACTCCCAAAGAGAAAAAGAAACCTCAATCTTCTAGAAGAATGGATGTAGAAGAAAAGAAGAAACCATCAGAAGTAGCAGCTGAAGCTAAGACGATGTGGCAAAGAAAAAGCCAAGTGAATCTATCTGAAAAACAAGTGTCGTTGAAAAGAAAGACAGAGGCAATTGATTTTGAGAAAGTCAAAAAATTAAAAAGATCACCAACGATATTAACTCTCCGACAAAAAGAACAGAAGAGAGGGAAAGGAATGAATCTTGGTGAAGAATCTCAGCAGATAGAAAAGACACCACATGCTACAAGATCTCTAGTCTCAATTTTACAACAAGAACAGACGAAGCCAACCAAAGAGACTGGAATTAAGAAGAAGTTAGAGTTTGAAAGGAAGAGAACCCAACCACAACCACCTTCTAGACTGGTAGAAGAAAGTAAGAAGTTAAAGACCAATCAGAAAGAAACTATTTCAACTAGTGGTCAATGAAGAGAAAAATCGGTTGAAAACAGAATGTTATCTCATAGTCCTATCAGAAAAGAGGACTTGAGAATGAAGGTGATTGAAGAAGAGGTACCTGTGAGAAGCAGAAGCTCAATTATAATCAGAGAACCTATGAAAAGGTTAGTCAAGGTACAAGTTGAATCTATTTTGATCAATAATTGGTCTATGCATCTTATAAATCATGAAGAAAGGAGATTATATGGGATTCTGAAGGATGAAAAGTCAGAACAATATCCACTGAAGATGACTAAAGATCGGTGCACTATTTACCCAGTTACGAGTAGAACATTGATCAAGATTGTACCCGACATATAAACTAGAGCTTCAAACATTGTATAAAATGTAGAAAAAGGGAAACAGAAGATGTACCCTGAAGGAAAAATAGGTAATCTGACTGAAGAATAGATACATGAAGCAGTGAGAAACATAGATGAGGCATGTAATGCAGAACAATCAAGAGGAATCTATATTTCACATCACATTTCAAAAGGATCAGGAAGTAATTGTGGACGCTTCACCACAGATGCAACTTCTCAGGTAGTTGGAAGAGTGACTAAAGGACAGTGCAAAACTATCCAAGTAGAAAGTATTTCTGTCAACTTAGAGACTTTTGTGCACTTGATCATGCTCTTTAGACCTTTGAGTTATATACCCTCAATTAAAGATGTCCTTCACCTTCTTGAAAAAACTATTTCAAAGCTACCTAGACCTGATGACCTTGATCTCCCTGAAGGAAAGCAATTCTTCAAACCTCCTGTTTTGAAAATAATAGAACTAGATGTCTTACCCTTATAAACATCTGTTGCTACATACTTCTATCCATTGAGTCCATCTCAACAAGTCAAAACTATTGGAATGAAAGAAGTAAGACATTCTGAGCAGTGGAGTCAGGAAGCCTTAGTGAAGGAGATTGAAGGAATTAATACTAAGGTTCATGAACTATAAGACTCAGTTAATGATCTACAAGACTCAGTTGGTAATCTATATGAGGAATTAGTTTATTTATGAGTTACAATAGAAGCAGACCTCAAGTTGATCAAGACGGATATGCAACGTATGTTTTCTGAGATAATGAAGCATCTGAGGTAACCTTTTTTATTAATAACAAATAGGGGAGAAAAGAAAAAAAAAGGGGGAGACAAGATTAAAGAAGAAGAAAAAAGGGGAGACAAAATTAAAGAAGAAGAGAAAAAGATGAAGAAAAGTAGAAGATAGCATGAATATATGTATTTTTGGTTATTGTCTTCTTATTCTTTGTTTGTTTTCGTCTTATTCATTTGTTATTTTCTTATTCATCAATTGAATAAAAATTCATTCACTTTGATTTTTTCTAAAATTATGATTATTTGTTATCATCAAAAAGGGAGAGATTGTTAAGTCAAGAGAACTTTACGATGATTGATTTTGATGATAATTAAATAATAATAATGTTAGAAACAAATAAACGTTTTTGACAAGTGTGTTAAGTGTGCAGACACAGTACATAAGACAGATGCAAATAAAACACAGTCGCAAACTCAGAGTCAAAATATAGACACAGATGCGAAGTCAGTATAGACGCAAAGTCGAAATATAGACGCAAACACAACATAGACGCAGATGCGGAGTCAAAATATAGACGCAAACGCAAAGTCAACATAGATGCAAACACAACACAGACACAGACGCAGATGCTAAGTCAAAATATAGACGTAGACGCAAAATCAAAACACAACGCAGACGCAGACGCGAAGTTGAAACACAGACGCAGATGCAGATGCAGACACACAGTCTAAATACAGACGCAAACAAAACATAGACACAGACGCAGACGCGAAGTCAATATAGACGATACCATGAAGATGCATTAGCACGTCAGACAGTTATTTGGTTAGAGTTAGTTACAGAACTCAACTAAAGAATCAGTTATCAAAAATCAAGAAGCAGTTATCAAAGATTCAAGAAGCAGTTAGAGACGAAGGCTATAAATACTAGTCGTAGTCGAAGATGTTACATTCTTAGACAATCTGAGACAAAGTTAGAAAATCTTACGATTTAGAAAAGAGAAATTCTATAGTGCGATCCGAAGAGAGCTAACATTACTGTAATAAAAGGTCACAATCTTTTTCTAGTGAGAGAAAGAAAAGGCTGATAGCCTGGAGAGGCTAAGATAGCTGAAAGAATACTTTGTAAGAGACCTGAAGAGGCTCTGGAAGGGAAGAAAGAATACTTGTAATTCTTTAGAGTATAGTGAAACACTCAAACGAATTCTGATGACTGGACATAGCCCACAGTTTGGGGTGAACCAGTATAAAAATCGCAGTGTCTATCCGCTATTCTTTACTTCAGTTTATTTTGTTGTTAAACAATTATAAAGAAGTTATTTGCGATTTAACTACGTAATAATTTTCATATACATTTTGTGATATCTTTTTAACAAGAAAGAGAAGTTCTTAGCAAGATTCTATATTCACAAAAAGGATACACCATTCAACCCCCCTTCTTGTATACGTGTGATTTGCTTCACACTTTAAATTCAATATACACTTCAAATACACAATTTCAAATATACACTTCAAATTCACCATTCAAATACACTTTAAATACACAATTCAATTTCAAATACACAATTCATATACACACTTCAATTACACAATCTCTTCTTTTCAATCTCAAATACATACTTCAATCTCAAATCCTTCTCTTCAATCTTAAATACACACTTCAATCTCAAATACACACTTCAAATACAAACTTCAATCTCAAATCTCTTCTCCTCAATCTCAAATTCACACTTCAATCTTAAATCCCTTCTCCTCAATCTCAAATTCACATTTCAATCTCAAATCCTAAAATTCACACTTCAATCTCAAATTCGTACTTTAATCTCAAATTCTCAAATTCACACTTCAAATTAAGCATTACAACAAATTTTTATTACAACAATTACAACAAAACATTACAATAACCATAAGGGGCATTTTATCGAACACCTCATAGGCAACATGTAGAATCTCTAACTAATCACAAAACAAATGCATTTTTCCATTATTTACCAACAATAATACATTTAAACAACAAATCAACCAACAATGACATAAAAAATGACATATAAAAACAATAATCACATAAAAATAGATCACCCAAAACACCCACGGTTCATATATAAAAGTTGCATTTTTTTCAGAAAAATAAACTCAATAGAGAGCTTACTGGAAAACGACGCACGATGGGCCAGAAAATGCTCGAAAAATGACGGTAGAAGCAAGGAAAATTGCCTAAAACCAGACGACAGTGACAGAGGAGAGAAGAAGAAGAAAATAAGGGGTATTAGTCGGGTTAAAGACGAAGAACCAAACGACGTGGTTTTATTTATTATCCAATCAACATTTATCGATGGAAATAAAATTCCATCGATATTTAAATTCATCAAATATTTAACAGGGACGTCTTGTCGCTTAATTTTGCGACATAACACATAGTCCTTCGGTAAAATTGACATCAATTTAACGACGGACACTATTTTGTCAGTAAATAATAGACGCTGACCCAAACTCATTGACGGAATAGCTTTCGTCAGTAAATGTCCGAAGCTACTTAATTATGGGAAGCAGTCCTGTAATTTTTACCGACAGTAATGATTACGTCATCACTATATGTCGTCGGAGATTTTGCACAAAATTCTTCCCTCCACTTGTACCAATGATAATTGTTCTTGTCACTATATCTAAACTTTGACGACGTGTGTACCAATGGTCTTTTGAATTCTGTTGGTAAATAGCTACGATTTTTATTCCGTCGGTAAATTTCTGACACTAATTTATGATTTTCTTGTAGTGAGTCAAGGGCCTTCTTCAATTACCTTTTGAGCTTCTGATTTGGAGGAGAAGGTAAAGATTAGGTTAACTTCCTTAGTTAGCATATCTTCCATTAACCCTCTACCGTTCCAGTTTCTCTGGGTCTAAGCTTGTATCACAGGAATAGCTAGCCTTTTATCCATAAAAAATCTAATAAGTGTCGCATCCCATGACCTAGCTCCTTCTTGCAGAATGTCTAGACTTAGAGCCAACATTAGCTTTCCTTTAATCTCAACTGATGGACAGTAGATCAAAAAAGAGTCTGAATAGTTATCCACAATCTTTTTTCGAAGTCTTTCTAGCCCCTTTATTTTGTAGATGCACATTTTCAGATGGAACAAAAACTTTAGGATGTGGAAAGGCAAAGGTTAGGGGGAGGGGATAGTTTGATTTGTAGAGTGAGATAGGGAAGAAGAGTGAGGTGCAAGGGTGATGTCAGTTAAGAAAGGGATGAATGGGGGAAGAGGGAGATGGGTTGGATGAGGGTAGAGGTGGAAAGTCTGTCTCCATTATAGTTTATAATGAAGGCTAGTAATGTTTTGTTTTGCAGGAAAAACACTGTCATCAAAGGAAGTACAATGCTGGAAAGAACGAGGGAAAGATGGATGAAGAAGAAGGAGCTCGAAATGAACGAAAGGAGGAAGCTGGAAGTTGAAACAGAAGCAGATATAGGGTTAGGGTTAGGGTTAGGTTTTCTACTACTTCTACTTTCTTTCTTCATACTAGTCAACTTGAAGTTCATTTTTCTAATATATTGAAGTTCATTTTTCTAATATATTAACTTATTAATCAAGTTAAAGTTTAAAGTATTAGTGTTTGGTGAAGGGAAAACAATAATAAAAGATGATAGCCTGAGTAATTTGTGATAATATTTGGGCACAACCATCTATTCATCCTTTAACTTCTCAAACACTGGAGAAAATGCTGCTTATAAGAGCATTTTAAAAAACAATGAATTAAGTTCAATCCACCAACCCAATCAATTGATTACAAAAAATGATCATCAACAGTTTAACATGGTCAAATAGCCAAATACCTCTCAATCCGCCTAAAAAAACTAATAAGTCATTTACCAAACAAGACCTATATTTCTTTCACACATATGGATTAAACAATATAAGTCTATACGTCTGCTTATTTTATTCAACTTGCATTCCGTGAACTTTTTATTTCTCTTTGTAAGTGATGAATATATTAGAGTTGAATATTCACTTTCACTAACAAACACCATTCATTGAATTATTAAGAAGCATATGATGCTATTTTTGTTCATATTTCAATGTTTTAAAAATCTAAAAAATAATAAATTACAAAAGAGTTTGAGCATATTTAACTCTAAGAACTGTTATTTTGCTTCGATGGGCTTCTTTGAAGATGATGTGTAGTACCAAGCACAAGTTCTATCTGTAACCATATTCTAACATATATTGGATATGAATGGATTTTGCCATATTTTTATATGTTATTTCATTTGAATTCATTCCTATTTTTTGAGTTTAATTGCTCATTTTATGTTCCTATTGATTTTACATGTAGATTTAATGATGGAATACAAATACAAGATTAAAGCATGAAGTTTTGAAACCATTAGAAGCATCAAAGAGGCTGTCCAAAATGACAGCCTATAAAGAAAAACCCAATAGCCAAAACGACAGTGCATATGAGAGGCAGAAGCAGCAAAACGCTGTCTACATTTTATGCAAACGATGTCTGTTTTTCACATCGACAATAGTTGCATTTCAAGGACGTAGCAGCATAAGGATTTAAAACATTCCAAACTTAATTCATCCTATCACAGCTACAGTGGAGGGCATGAAGTAGATAGGTAACTTCGGCTTGGTGGCTTTAGAGAAAAGAAGAAGAGTGGAAGCTTAGAGTGAGTAGCTAGAAGTGGAGGTGAATAGTGATGGTGGATAAAAACCACCATTTTTATTTGTCACTTCAATGAATAGTGAATAGTAATTAAAAGAGAGCTTGCGACAGTGAAGAAGATTTAGGGGGTCTTCGGCTAGGGAAATAAGTAAGGGGCTGATGCATTTTTCTTGAAATAGACCCATGGAAGGCTAAGATCCCAACACTAGTTTGGAGGTAACATCGACACCGATGACCCAGGTTAAGTATATTTTTTAGTTTTTGTTGTTTCTTTCTCTCATTAGAAATTGATTGTGTTATCCTATGTTAATTGATTTGGGTTTTGTGTATAGATAATCAAATTTTCGTTATTGTTTGATTATTTGTGTATGAACCCATAGGGTATTATGAAAGGATGATTTTAACGCGTTCATTGAATTGTTTGATTGTATATCTATTGCTAGAATTTTGATATAATCCGTAATTGTTATGTTGAAATTCATGTGTAATGACTAATAATTCATAATCATTAGGGATAACATGACCTAGGTTAAATGATGCATCGTATGTGGTTGTTGCCTTGATTAATCGATTTTCCTAATTTGCAACGCTATTGCCTAATTAAATCTAGAGATCGTATCGTAGGTTATTCGGTGGTTAGGTTTAATTAATGATCTTATCTTGATTAAACAAAACCTAAGGGAAAACTCGAGTTAATTATTAACCCACGATTAATAGTTACTGGGAGAGGTCTGAGAACAACAAATTGTTAAATTATGCTTAATTAGAGTGTAGGTCAAGATTGAACCAAAGAACTGAATCCCTACCGAATTCTCCAATTTTACCATTTTTTGTTTATTTTCTTTAATTTTTTTATTAGTTAGTTTCATTTTATTTTTTATTTCAAAATCCAAACCCCCCTTTTTTCTAAACACCGATTAATTTCATTTCATAAGCTAACCAAACACTCCCTGCGAGATTGACCTAGACTCACCACTACTACAGTAGTAATCTTGTTATTTTATTTTGACTAGTGTTATGACGCACAGTCAATTTTCAACAATAATATACATTAGAATATCATATAATAATAGATGTAGAACAAAAATGAAAAACCTCCTCTCATTGTTGTTGGTGTTTGAAGAGTTGCATTTTGGAATTATTCTAAGCTCTCAAACCCCAATACGATGGTGTATGTATTTCAGAAGAGAAAAGAAGCTTAGGGACCCAAAATTTGAGAAAACAACCTATACAAATGTTCTTCCATCAAGCACAATATCAGTTACCATAAAGCTAGGAATTCATACCGGTTAACTTACTTAACGTTTGGACCATTTATGATTTAAGAAGAGGAAAAGTTCTCACATTCTCCTACTTGGTCCATAAGTTTAACTTGGTATCAAATCCTAATCCGATCCAACTATAATATATTAATCATGGTGATAGGTCCTCTAGTAGTTAAGTATCATCTTCCATGTATTACGATATACTTTAATTGTATCAACTAAATGTGGTAACATTACTTAATAATTAAACCTATGTTTATTCCAGTCCAAAATAATCAATTTTCTCAAAATTGAATACTGTGCACTGATAGTTGTCAATTGTATGATGTTTTAGGGTTTAATTTATTATGTATTTAGTGTGAATTTGAGTGATGAGTATGCATATAGGGTTTAATTATGTTAGTTTGAATGTTTTAGTGTCTTTGAGCTTAAATGTTATATTTTGAGATACTGTGATGCGTTTGTTAGTGTTTTAGGGTAAACAATGAAGAACGGAGAAGATTCAAAGAGAAGGATGAGCCAGCAATAGCTAGGCCACGATCATGCACATAGGGCACAATTGTGACAGAAAGCCTCCAAGTCAGGCCATGATCGTGCACTTTGGGCCACGATCGTGATAGAAAGGTTAAGACACTGGCCACGATTGTGGCCTGCATCGAGTTGATAGAAAAACTCAAGTTTCGCAAGATTTTTTGGACCATTTCAACCCCGAATTTGACCTAGAGCCTTAAAAGTATAAATAGAACATTACAAGTCAGAGGTAGCAGTTAGAGAGTCTGAGAAAAGAGAGCACTCACATGATCCAATTTTGAAAAAAACATAGAGAGAAATCAAGCGATTGAGGAAGGAGACAAAGGAAGAGAGACATGGAGAAGAGCTTGACACGTCGTACTTCCCAGAACAGGTGGTTTCCTGCTGTCTCCACCTCCATAACTCTATTCTTGACATATTTTTCATTTATTTCAATTTTATTCGTGTATAGAATTGAAATAGGTGTTGAGAATATATTGTGTTGAATGTTGAGTTTGTGTTTATAATCACCTTTGGATCTTGATTTTTGAGATTAATAAAATTTGGATTAATTGGGTTTTTATTGATTTGCTTATGATTTAATTCCAGCTCTTAATAACTTGGCAATAGACTAAGAGGGTGAGCTAAGTGAAAATAATCAATTTGGGCTAATAGGAGTTAGGTGAATTGTTAGGTAAATGATTAAATCAAACTGGTAAAGTTATGTAATGAGAGATCGAGCATAAATTCCTAGTAGGTTAGTAGACAATTTTAGAACTAATTTAGGTTTAGGTCAATTCCAAATCGAGAGATTGCAATTTCATAATTTAAATTAGGGATTATCAATTAGGGTAAGAACTATAACTCGAGAGAGAGTAATTCACCTTAGGACCGTCTAAATCCATTAAGTCGATAATTTCATAATTAATTCAGTTTTCGTTAATTTCAGATCAAAATCCTCTTTCTCTCACTCGGTGGTTCTGATTGGTTTGTGTGATTTGTTTTCTTAATTAGATTTTTGCAAATCAATTCATGAATTAATTATTGATTGATTTACTTCTGTATTAGTTTATTTTGATTTGAATTATTGTAATTTTATTACAACCTTAGATTTTAGGACTAGATTAGGCTTCCTCGTGAAATTGATACCTTAGGTACTACGCTAACGACCCTTGCAATTGCAGAATTTACCAAGGTTATAAATAGTAAAACTTAGTGCGTGTAACCTTGTGAACATGCACCATAATATGAGAAAATATTATAAGAGTTTCATGAAAATAACATTGTTCATACAATGAAAACTATATAATGGAACTCAATCCCATTCTAACAACATGATCCTTGAACTTCACCGGTGGCATGCCTTTTGTTAAAGGATTAGCTATCATCAATTCAGTGCTAACGTGTTCAATAACCACTTTCTTATCCTTAACATGTTCCCTCATAGATAAAAACTTGATGTCAATGTGTTTATTTCAACTGCTACTCTTATTGTTTTTAGCAAGAAAAATAGCAGCTGAATTGTCACAATATATCCTCAATGGCCTATAAATGGAATCTGTAAGTCTAAGCCCATATATGAAACTCTTTAGCCATACACCTTGTGATGGAGCCTCAAAATAAGGAACAAGCTTAGCTTCCGTGGCCGAACTAGCAGTCAAAGACTAATTGGATCTCCTCCAAGATATGGCTTCATTGGCAAACATGAAGATATAACCTAGTGTTGATTTCCGTGAATCAACACACCCAACAAAATCTAAATCTGAGTACCCTGTTACCACTAGATTTTCAGTACATCTGTACATAAGCATGTAATCTTTGGTCCCTTGAAAATACCTCAATACTTTCTTTGCATCTCTCTAGTGAATTAATTCTGGGTTACTTTGATATCTATCTAACATTCCAATAGTAAATGCAATGTCAGATCTTGTACAAACTTGAGCATACATCAAGCTTCTGACTGTAGAAGTATATGGAATGGTTTTTGAAAAACCGAAGAGAGTTAATTATTTCTCAACTTTCCGTAACCTTATTTGACATCAATAAAATAAAATAAACAAAATCGAAATAACAAAGAAACACCAAAATTTGGTAACGCAGTTCGGCACTCCTTGTCTATGTCTGTGGGGCCCTCACGTAGCTTAATTCACAAAAGTACAATAGAATTACTCAAGACTTTACTAAGCCGACACCACTCAACCCTTGACACTATCTCTCAACCTCACTTCCCGTGAAAGAATTTCACACCCAATAGTACGACCGCCTCGTACTAACCTCAACAAAGGATTTTCACAATCAATCTTTTAACAAAAGAACAATGAACAAATAACTCAGTTGATTAAAATAATAAAGAATGAAAGCTAAATACACTTGAGATAAAAAGAACAACTTCCCGATGAGTTTCGCTCCAGTGAAATAGGTCTAGAAGTTGTCACAACAACGATGGGCTAATTCATATAAATGCCAACACGAAACCACAGCTTGGTCCTCTGCTAAATGACATGAACTGTAACATTTTTTGAATGGACGTAGGCCTTTACAAATTATTTCCAGATGCTGAGACCGTTTAAATAAAGAACCAATCAACGGGACTAAGTCACCGTCTACAACCTATCAAGTGTATGGACACTAAGTTGTGCTCCAATCAAAATCTCCAAACAAAAACTTGAAGAGGACATATCTCCCGAAGCTGCTTTCAAATATGAATATGTCACTGTTCTTTTAAGGATTTAACTTACTAACCCACTTAAACCACAGCTACGTTTAACGTTTCAATCTTCAATTAACACACCCACGTCACTTTAATGCCCACTCTACTCACTTTTTTAATGCATACAATCCACGCAAACTCAAACTCCCTTTTGTCAAACGTGAGACATAATATGTAACATCCTGTTTCCAGAGAACGGGTCGGACCAGAGAAACGGGTCCAGGTGTGGTAAATTACCACACCTCATGCT
>JANQBM010857821.1:0-13482 GCA_025594535.1 Erythroxylum domingense | reverse complement strand
TTTCACTCACAAAGCCTATTTTTCAAAAATCACCATTTATTCACACTAATACCGGGAAAATGTCATGAATGCATGTATAATAAATTTTCATGTGCAATACTCACTATTCACAAATTCATGAGCATGAGATGTGTTGTCCTACTTTCACTGTTTGGTCTCTCATATACCCGTTTCCCTGGTCCGACCCATTATACGGAAACGGGATGTTACACATATAAGATTTAATATCCTACTTTTTTAAAACTTTACAATCAAGTCTAACTTTATTAAATTACATGTTCTGTCATCAACCATTTTTTAAGTGTAACCCATTAAGATCCTAAATATTTTAGTAATGGATATATATTATAACCCTAAATTGTGTCTAGGTTTAGATAAATTAAACTTATTTAATTTATATTTAATTATATAATTAAATAATTTATATTCATAGATCAAGATTGACATCTAGCAATGTATCTTAACTATTCAAATATTAAGAATGTCAAAATGATTTTGACTATCCTTTCAGGACATGATTTTTCCCGCATAATTTAATCCTTTGATCATACAATGTTTTGATTAGACATAAATCCAGAGTTAATATATACTCTATTTGAATCTAATCATATTAGTTCTCTTCCATTAGGAATTAATTTTATGAATGATATTTTAAGTTATTTTTAGAGTATCATTCCACCTTATCCAAGGATTTTTCAGATTAATATTAATCAATAATAATATAATATTTTCTCTATTTACTTTGGGGTGATGAATCATATATTGATCACTCAACTACTTTTATATAGTTTATGTTATATCTAATGACCACCGATTGAGCTATTGTTGAAAAGGATAAGTTATAAATAGTATAAAAAAATAACAATCCTTATATGATTGGAGATCTCAAGTTAAAGGATCACTTAATATTCAAAATGGTTTTCTAATGTTTAGTTCAATGAATTTGTTCTCTAACAAACACCTATATATTTTTCTAAGTATATCCATACTTTTTTTATGAGATCGACTATTTCTTTTACAAGGAAGAACATATCGTGTGTCAGTCTTTTTATACTCTAATAATGTCCAATCTTATTAGAACAACAACTAAGAACAATTTTGGGATAATACAAAAATACAATATGAATTTCATAATTATGATCTTATCATAATTTTATTCTCAATCTACATTTATCATATAGATTTATCTTACGCTTTAATTAATTACAAAATTATGCATAATACTAATAATACCTTTAACAATTATGTCATACAAATATAACCAACAATTGACTATAGAGTATAAACTAACAATTTCTCATTTGTACTAAGCCAAGTGCTTAAGTATCTTATATCATATCTCTACATGACGACCATGCTATTATTGGGACAATAGTTTACTTAGAGAATATAAAAGATTCTCTATTTAACATTAGCTTAAATATTACAACTCTCATCCCAATTACCATCACGATTAAGAGAAGCTGCCTAAATACGTACTTAAATGATGAGAACTTAACTCCTTTCATATGCCTAATGATTCTAATGTCCTATAGTAGTCTGGACAATGTATGAAAGTATATCAATTTCATTAAAGAACTCCTTGTTCCAAACAGTTATTTCCACTACGAAAAATGTACTATGAATTTATTAGCAATTACTGCTACATTAGAACCCTTCCAACTCAAAATAATATTATTCCAAGTAAAAGATACCTTAACTAGGACTTACTTTCGTCAAACTAAAGTTCATATTCATGTAACCTTGAATTCAAATATCAACTTATATATAGAATATGGATTTCTTTAATAACTCATAAGTATCAGACATTTAAATACTAAACACATTTAGTACATTATATATGTACTTAGACTAGAATAGGTAAACACTGAATTTATCTATATCTATATCTATATATATATATATATATATATATATATATATATATCTTATGATTAAGTTGTTACATTTTCATATCCAATTAAAATTACTCTTGGACTCTCATATATTTCAATAATTAAAAATATGTATTATTGTTCCCTATGAGTAATATATCATCTACGTACTCCCATTAACCATCTTATATATATGATAAATCTAAAAGTATTTCTAGAAATAAAATCTTTAAATTCATCATGAAAATGAATCTTTTATCATCTCATAAACTTTTGACTATACATAATTGGAAACATTATTTCAAAAATTATCTTACTCCTATTAGTTATCTTGAGAACCATTTTCTTATAAGTATTGAAAACAAACGTTTTGTTTAGTAGGGTTTATAAGATTATATCCAACCTGTTTGGATATCTCTCAACTTTCTATTATCCAATTTAACAAATTTGTTAGATAATATCCCAAAATCATTAACATTGACTATTTAAAATCTTATTACTTCATAACTAATATGAAAAATATGAACATTGATTTAATAAGAACTATTAAAGGTAAGTTATTATACAAGGCGTAACTATAGAAGAAACAAATATTTTATCATACAATAGCCATATTGTGCACTCTTCCTTATAGAATTTAGTTTTGGAGTTATTCACTAAAGAATCAAATTCCTTACAAATAACTAAGAAAATTTTAGACTCACCTTATCGATCTTATTGAAAGTAATTCAAGATTATCAATACTTAATTTTTACTTAGATTTAAATAATTTTAAATTTTAAAAAATTTAAATCAATATTTCATTTAATATGTATGACTTTATCATATAAAGTCCTTAGTATATATAATGAAATACAAGTATTCATCCTTTTATGAATTGTTATTTCATTCAATACATTATATGTACAAGATCTTAAAAATTCAATACCATAATGGTCCTTTTACCAAAGGTTAAATTGTTTATCATTCAACCTAAAAATTTTCACAAGTTTCATAAGGTTCATAATCAAAGGATACTTATATTCTTTGTTTCTGATAATTGAACTCCATTATAGGTGCATTTAGCATACATTTCTTTATTCAAATATACAAAATCCTTAGACCATTTGGAAAATTGAAAAAATAGCATACGAATGATATTCTTAACTATTATTAATAAAGGTATTAAAATCGTTTTTCAAACACTGGATTGGGTTAATAAAATATAGTCTCTTATTACTTGGGCAGATAGGATCCTTTCCCAGGCTTCGACTATTTCCATTTGGTCTTTTTCTTTGATTTTGTCGTCTTCTTTTCTATTCTTAACTTTTTTTGACTTTCTTTTGATTTATCCTCTGTATAAGTAGAATTCAAAATCATGAATTTGACAATATTACATATCCAATTTATAAACATTATTTTCATGAATTTGAAAATATCAAAATAAAAAAACAATATTTGAAATTTTTTAGGAGAATGAATATTTGCTTGAAATAGTTTCCAAATATATATATTTTTGTCTTTGTTCACGCATTGATCCTTTTATTATGTTATGGCAAAAGTCTGATTATTATAAATAACATATCATAGTAACGCCACTGTTTAATAAAAACTAGAAGTATCTTTGGCATTTTGATAAGTATAAATCTCTTGTTGATTATTAGTAAAATTAATTACAATTTCATCTTTTCATGAACAATTTTAGGATTTGTTGCATGTTTGCTTCATTTTCTCTTTCTAGTTGTTCAAAATTGTCAATTCATTTATTTGACCATTGAGGAATTTTTAAAGTTATTTCTTTTATTCCCGTCAACTTATTTATAATTGTTTTATTTTGTATATCAGATATAACAACATTGAATAAAAATTGTAAAGTTTTTATTTGATCTTCTGAATGAATTTTTTCTTCTTTTTCTTCTTTTTGATCCCGAAAAAAAGAAAATTGGGTGAAATGAAAACTTAATAAAGGCCCCATTTCGGGTGAAAAGAATAGGATATTAAATATATCCGTTTTTGGTTCAAATTTTTGATAATTAGGAATAAGAAAGATACAATGATTTTTTTAATCCAAACCTTTTTTATGGAAGTTTCATTTATGCTCAAAGTTTTTAAAAAAAGAATTCTTCCATGGTGGGACCCACTTAATAAAAGATCATATATTTTATGTAGGTATTCCTTTTTTACTTTCATTATTACATAATCTAGTATTTTTTTTGATTACATTGATAGGATCATTTCCTTTATCCAGATTTTTAACTATAGTTATAAATTCATTACATATAGTTTTTCTTTTTTTGGTTATTATCAAAATTCTAATAATTATACAACTCATTAGAGGAGATTTTTTCTGTTTTAAATAGGGACTTTTTTGTATCAATTTCAAAAAAAGTTGATAAACTAGGTAGATATGTAAAAGAGATTCTTTCTTTGCCATCACTTCAATATGTATAAATTGTTTTTTGTGACATCTCCTTTCTTACAACATTTTCAAGTTGATTATTTTTTATATATTGAAAAGGATGATTCCAACATTTAGAGTTGAAAAGAATAGTTATAAGAGGTTTTTCAAACTAGAAGAGATCTTTATCTATCAATATTTCTAACTTCTAATTTTCTTGATTCCCATATAGATAAGAAGTTTCATAAATAGGTTTATTTTGATGGTATGTCTCTTTAAAGTAAAAATGAAATTCAACTTTTTTTTCAGTTTCCATTCATTTAGATATCTTTCGTTTTGCCAGTTTTGTCACAACTCTTCAGTAAAAATGGGTGACGATGTTTTTCCTAAAGAATAGAATTAGGTAATAAATAAGAGAATATTAAAGATTTGAGCCATATATTTTCTTAATTCGAACACAAGGTACTTATTTGATCGAATAAGTACATAAGGTCTAATAGAATTATTTTGTTATATCTAGAATAATATAAATCCAACTGATTTCATGAATAAAATTTGACCAATTAACCAACCAACCAAACTACTTGTTACAAATAACATTTTCTTTTTGCATCAAAACGTGATTAATCTGACTTACATGGAACTTGGTAAAATGAAATGATTAAATATTTGAAAAATGAGATTATTTAGGAATACACATTGAATGCTATGACTACGCATTGAATTTTTAGTAGTAGATCTATAATTAAGAAAGTGTTTGTAATTGAACCAAAAAATATGTAGAGCTAGGATGGCTATTATATGGGGTCTATTCAATGCTAGATGTAGAGGCCTATAATATATCCATATGAACATTATGAGCTGCTATCTAATAAACCCTATTGTTGCTGATACCTTCTTCTTAGTTGCTTCTTCTATAACTTGATCTTAGAGAACGAAGAGCTAAAAGGGCCACGGGGAGAATGTGGTTAGAAATTCATAATAGAGTCCAACCACGATGACCGAATTGATTATCTAAATTCATATGGATACTAGATTACCTAATATAAAAGGTTTAAAAATCATCAAAAACCTCCCTCTTTCTTTCTATTAGAATTTTTGGATTATGAAATTTATGAATTATTATATGATGATTTTGAAACTTTCCATATATATAAATAGAATATAAAAATCGAAAGAGATAGACCTGAAATGCTTATATCAATGACACCAAAAGGGATTTTAAATGAATGGAATTGGGATGAGGATGGAATATTTGTAAATAAAGCCACTTTGAGGTTTCCTATGAAATGAGGCATAGAAAGAAGACAATAACAAGAAGTTTTGGGAGTTATGAAGACAACTCATATTAGTCATGGGATGAGAACGAGAATTGAACTTTATAAAAGCGATTCTCACATTGTTCCTCAGTAGCTTAGTAGTAGAGTAGTCAACTGTTAACTAACTGGTCGTAGATTTCAATGCTACATGGGGAGATTAGATTCATCCTAGCAAAAAGAATTTGAAATTCAAGGTTTTTCTTTGATTGTTAAGAGTAGGTAAAAGAGATTCTTTCTTCGCCATCACTTCATCATGCCTAACAAATTTTTTGTAATCTCTCCTTTCTTACAACATTTTTGAATTAATTGTTTCTTATATATTGAAAAGCACAATTCCAACATCTAGAGTTGAAAAGAATAGTTAAAAAAGGTTTTTCAAACTAGAAGAGATCTTTGTCTATCAATATTTCTAACTTCTAATTTTCTTGATCGCCACATAGATAAAAAGTTTCATAAATAGGTTTATTTTGATAGTATGTCTCTCTAAAGTAAAAATGGAATTCAACCTTTTTTTCCCTTTCCATTTATTCAAATCTATTTTGTTTTGACGAATTTGTCCAGATCCTCCTTTTCTTCTTAGGGAAGAAGCAAGATTTTCTTCAATGCATGCCTAGTGTTCCTATTTAGTCCTATTTATTTTGAATTTTTTTATTTCTATATCTGTTTCTTCCTCCTTTTCTTCCATTCCTGAAGTTTCTTATATTTCTTTAGTAAAAATGGGTGATGATGTTTTGCTTAAAGAGTAGAAATAGGTAATAAATAAGAGAATATTAAAGATTTGAGCCATATAATTTCTTAATTCCATCACAAGGTACTTATTTGATTGAATAAGCTAATAGAATTATTTTTGTATCTAGAATAATATCAATCGAACTCATTTCATGAATAAAATTTGACCAATTAACCAACCAACAAAACTAGTTGTTATAAATAACATCTTCTAATTGCATCGAAACATGATTAATCTGACTAACATGGAACTTGGTAAAATGAAATGATTAAATCATTGAAAAATGAGATTATCCAGGAATACAAATTGAATGCTATTAGTACACAATGAATTTCTACTAGTAGATCTATAATTAAGAAAGTGTTTGTAATTTTTCCAAAAGAAATGAAATAAAAAATATGTAGAGTTAGCATAGCTATTGTATGGAATCTATCCAATGCTAGATGTAGAGGCTCATAATATATCCATATGAACATTGTAAGTTGCTCTGTAATAAACCCTGTTGTTGCTGATACCTTCTTCTTGGTTGCTTCTTCTATAAATCGATCTCAGAGAACGAAGAGCTAAGAGGGCCTCGGGGAGAATGTGGTCAGAAATTTATAATAGTGTCCGACCATAATAACTGAATTGATTATCTTCATTCATATGGATAATTTATTACCTAATATAATAGGTTTCAAAATCATCAAAAACCTCCTTCTTTCTTTCTATTAGAATTTTTGGATTATGAAATTTATGAATTATTATAAGATGATTTTGAAACTTTCCATATATATAAATAAAATATAAAAATAGAAAGAGATAGACTAGAAATGCTTATAACATTGACACCAAAGGATATATTAAATGAATGGAATTGGGCTAAGGATAGAATATTTATAAATAAAGGAACTTTGAGGTTCCCTATGAAATGAGGCATGGAACGAAGATATTGACAAGAAGTTTTGGGAGTTATGAAGACAACTTCGAGCTCATATTGGTCCTGGGATGAGAATGAGAATTGAACTCTATAAGATCGAATCTCAGATTGTTCTTTAGTAGCTCAGTGGTAGAGTGGTCAACTATTAACCATCTGGTCGAAGATTCGAATCCTAAATGTGGAGATTAGATTCATCCTAATAAAAAGAATTTGAAATTCAAGGTTTTGTTCTGATGGTTAAGAGTAGGTAAAAGAGATTCTTTCTTTGCCATCACTTCAAAATGTCTAGCAAATTTTTGGGACATCTCCTTTGTTACTACATTTTCAAATTAATTGTTTTATATATTGAAAAGAACGATTCCAACATTTAGAGTTGAAAAGAATAACTAGAAGAGGTTTTTCAAACCAGAATAGATCTTTATCTATCAATATTTCTAACTTCTAATTTTCTTGATTTCCATATAGATAAAAAGTTTCATAAATAGGTTTATTTTGATAGTATGTCTCTATAAAGTGAAAATGGAATTCATCTTTTTTTTTTCCTTTTCATTCATTCAGATCTCTTCTATTTTGTTGATTTTGTCCAGATCCTCCTTTTCTTCCTAAGGAAGAAGTGGGATTTTCTTCAATGCATGCCCTTTATTCCTATTTAATCCCTTTTGTTTTGAAATTTTTTTTATTTCTATGTCTGTTTCTTCCTCCTTTTCTTCCATTCCTGAAGTTTCTTGCAATTCTTTAGTAAAAATGGGTGACGATGTTTTGCCTAAAGAGTAGAAATAGGTAATAAATAAGAACATTAAAGATTTGAGCCATAGAATCTCTTAATTCTAACACAAGGTACTTATTTGATCGAATAAGCTAATAGAATTATTTTGTTGTATCTAGAATAGTATCAATCCAACTCATTTCATGAATGAAATTCGACCAATTAACCAACCAATAAAACTAATTGTTACAAATAACATCTTCTTGTTGCATTGAAACATGATTAATCTTACTAACATGAAACTTGGTAAAATGAAATGATTAAATAATTGAAAAATGAGATTATTCAGGAATACACATTGACTGCTATAACTACTCATTGAATTTCTGGTAGTACATCATTAATTAAGAAAGAATTTGTAATTGTTCCAGAAGAAATGAAATAAAAAAATATAAAGCTAGGATGGCTATTGTATGGGGTCTATCTAATGCTAGATGTGCAGACCCATAATATATCCATATGAACATCATGAGTTGCTCTGTAATAAAACCTACTGTTGCTGATACCTTCTTCTTGGTTTCTTTTTTTATAACTCAATCCCAAAGAAGGAAGAGTTAAGAGGGCCTTGCGGGATGTGGTTAGAAATCAATAATAGAGTCCGACCACAATGACTGAATTAATTATCTTCATTTATATGGATACTAGATTACCTAATATAAAAGGTTTCAATATCATCAAAAACCTCCCTCTTTCTTTCTATTAAAATTTTTGGATTATGAAATTTATGAATTTTTATATGATGGTTTTGAAACTTTCCATATATATAAATAGAATATAAAAATAGAAAGAGATAGACCAGAAATGCTTATATTAATGAAACTAAAGGGGATATTAAATGAATTGAATTAGGCTAAGGATGGAATATTTGTAAATAAAGTCACTTTGAGGTTCCCTATGAAATGAGGCTTGGAACGAAGACAATACAAAGAAGTTTTGGGAGTTATGAAGACAAATTCGAGCTCATATTAGTCATAGGTTGGAACGAGAATTGAACTCTATAAGATCGATTCTCATATTGTTCCTCAGTAACTCAGTGGTATAGTTGTCAACCGTTAACTGGCTGGTTATATATTCGAACCCTACATAGAGAGATTAGATTCATCCTAAAAAAAAGAATTTGAAATTCAAGGTTTTGCTTTGATTGTTAAGAGTAGGTAAAAGAGATTCTTTCTTTGCCAACACTTCAACATGTCTAAATTTTTTTTCGTGACATCTTCTTTATTACAACAATTTCAAATTGATTGTCTTTTATACATTGAAATGATGATTCCAGCATTTAGCGTTGAAAAGAATAGCTAGAAGAGGTTTTTCAAACCAGAAGAGATCTTTATCTATCAATATTTCTAACTTCTAATTTTCTTGATTGCCATATAGATAAAAAATTTCATAAATAGGTTTATTTTTATAGTACGTCTCTTTAAAGTGAAAATGGAATTTGTCCTTTTTTTTCCTTTCCAATCATTCAAATCTATTTCATTTTGTCGATTTTGTCTAGATCCTCCTTTTCTTCCTAGGGAAGAAGCATGATTTTTTCAGTGCAAGCCTTTTGTTCCTATTTAGTCCCCTTTGTTTTTAATTTTTTTTCTATTTTGATATATGTTTCTTCCTCCTTTTCTTCCATTCCTGAAGTTTCTTGTAGTTCTTTAGTAAAAATGGGTGACGATGTTTTGCCAAAAGAGTAGAAATAGGTAATAAATTAGAGAATATTAAAGATTTGACCATATAATTTCTTAATTTTAACACAAGTCACTTATTTGATCGGTTAAGTACATTAGATCTAATATAATTACTTTGTTGTATCTAGAATAATATCAATCCAACTTATTTCATGAATAAAATTTGACCAATTAACTATCTTATAAAACAACTTGTTGGGAATAACATCTTCTTATTACATTGAAACACGATTAATTTGGCTAACATAAAATGAAATGATTAAATAATTGAAAAATGAGATTATTCAAGAATACACATTGAATTTTTGGTAGTAGATCCATAATTGAAAAAGAATTTGTAACTGTTCCAAAAGAAATGAAACAAAAAATATGTAGAGCTAGCATGGCTATTGTATGGTGTCTCTCTAATGCTAGATGTAAAGGCTTATAATATATCCATATGAACATCATGAGCTGCTCTGTAATAAACCCTGTTTTTGCTGATACGTTCTTCTTAGTGGCTTCTTCTATAACTCGATCTTAGAGAACGAAGAGCTAAGAGGCCCCGGGGAGAATGTGGTTAGAAATCCATAATAGAGTCCAACCAAAATGATCAAATTGATTATCTTCATTCATATGGATACTAGATTACCTAATATAAAAGGTTTCAAAATCATCAAAAACCTCCCACTTTCTTTCTATTAGGATTTTTGGAATATGAAATTTATGAATTATTATATGATGATTTTGAAACTTTCCATATATATAAATAGAATATAAAAATAGAAATAGATAGACTAGAAATGCTTATATCAATGACACCAAAGGGGATATTAAATGAATGAAATTAGGCTAAGGATGGAATATTTGTAAATAAAGCCACTTTGAGGTTCCCTATGAAATGAGGCATGGAACGAAGACAATATGAAGAAGTTATGAGAGTTATGAAGATAACTTCGAGCTGATATTGGTCATGGGATGAGAACAATAATTGAACTCTATAAGATCGAATCTCACATTGTTCCTCAGTAGCTTAGTAGTAGAGTGGTCAACTGTTAACTGACTGGTCATAGATTGGAATCTCACATGGGGAGAATAGATTCATCCTAAAAGAAAGAATTTGAAATTCAAGGTTTTGCTTTGATCTTTAAAAGTAGGTGAAACAAATTCTTTCTTTGCCATCACTTCAACATGTCTAAATTTTTTTGTGTCACATCTCCTTCCTTACGACATTTTGAAATTGATTGTTTTTTATATATTGAAAAGGAAAATTCCAACATTTAGAGTTGAAAAGAATAGTTAGAAGAGGTTTTTCAAACCAGAAGAGATCTTTATCTATCAATATTTCTAACTTCTATTTTTCTTGATTGCCATATAGATAAAAAGTTTCATAAATAGGTTTATTTTGATAGTCTATCTCTTTAAAGTGAAAATGGAATTCATCCTTTTTTCCTTTCCATTCATTCAGATAGCTTCCGTTTTGTTGATTTTGTTCGGATCCTCCTTTTCTTCCTAAGGAAGAAGCAACATTTTCTTCAGTGTATGCCTCTTGTCCCTGATTAGTCCCCTTTTTTTTTTGAATTTTTTTATATTTCTATATTTGTTTCTTCCTCCTTTTCTTCCATTCCTGAAGTTTCTTGTAGTTCTTTAGTAAAAATGGGTGACGATGTTTTGCCTAAAGAGTAGAAATACGTAATAAATAAGATAATATAAAGATTTGAGCCATAAAATTTCTTAATTCTAACACAAGGTACTTATTTGATCAAATAAGCTAATAGAATTATTTTGTTGTATCTAGAATAATATCAATCCAACTCATTTCATGAATAAAATTTGACCAATTAACTAACGAAAAGATGCTACAAATAACATCTTCTTATTGAATCAAAACATAAAAATGTTGATTAATCTATCCAAAATGGAACTTGGTAAAATGAAATGATTAAATAATTAAAAATTGAGATTATTCTGAAATACATATTGAATGTTATGAGCATGCAATGAATTTATGGTAGTAGATTTATAATTAAAAAATTGTTTGCAATTGTTCCAAAAGAAATGAAACAAAAAATATGTAGAGCTAGCATGACTATTGTATGGGGTCTATCCAATGCTAGATGTTGAGGCCCATAATATATCCATATGGACATCATGAGCTGCTCTGTAATAAACCTTGTTGTTGTTGATACTTTCTTCTTAGTTGCTTCATTTATAACTCGATATTAGAGAACGTAGAACTTAGAGGGCCTAGTGGAGAATGTGGTTAGAAATCTATAATAAAGTCTGACCATGATGACTGAATTGATGATCTTCATTCATATGTATACTAAATTACTTAATATGAAAGGTTTCAAAATCATCAAAAACCTCCCTCTTTCTTTCTATTAGAATTTTTGGATTATGAAATTTATGAATTATTATGTGATGATTTTGAAACTTTCCATATATATAAATAGAATGTAAAAATAGAAAGATATAGACCATAAATGCTTATATCAATGAAAACAAAGGGGATATTAAATGAATGGAATTGGGCTGAGGATGAAATATTTGTAAATAAAGCAACTTTGAGGTTCCCTATGAAATGAGGCATGGGACGAAGACAATAACAAGAAGTTTTAAGAGTTATGAAGACAAGTTTAAGCTCATATTAGTCATGGGATGAGAACGAGAATCGAACTCTATAAGATCGAATCTCACATTGTTCCTCAGTAGCTCAGTGGTAGAGTAGTCAACTGTTAACTAGCTGGTCGTAGATTAAAATTATACATGAGATTAGATTCATCCTAAAAAAAGAATTTGATATTCAAGTTTTTTCTTTGATCGTTAAGAGTAGGCAAAGGAGATTCTTTCTTTGCCATCACTTCAACATGTCAAATTTTTTTCAGTGACATCTCATTTCTTACAACAATTTCAAATTGATTGTTTTTTATACATTTAAAAGGAAGATTCAAACATTTAGAGTTGAAAATAATAGTTAGAAGAGCTTTCAAACTAGAAGAGATCTTTATACATAGGTTTATTTCAATAGTATGTCTCTTTAAAGCGAGAATGGAATTCATCCTTTTTTTCTGTCATTCAAATCTCTTCCATTTTGTTGTTTTTGTCTAGATCCTCCTTTTCTTCTTAGGGAAGAATTATGATTTTCTTAAGTGCTTACCTCTTGTTCTTGTTTAGTCCCCTTTGTTTTGAATTTTTTTTCTATTTCTATATCTGTTTCTTCCACTCCTGAAGTTTCTTGTCATTCTTTAGTAAAAATGGGTGATGATGTTTTGCCTAAAGAGCATAAATAGGTGATAAATAAGAAAATATTAAACATTTGAGCCATAGAATTTCTTAATTCTACCACAAAGTACTTATTTGATCGAATAAGCTAATAGAATTATTTTGTTGTATCTAGAAGAATATCAATCTAACTCATTTCATGAATGAAATTTGACCAACTATCTAACCAATAAAACTACTTGTTACAAATAACATCTTCTTATTGCATCGTAACATAAAAATGTTAATTAATATGACTAACATGGAACTCGGTAAAATGAAGTGATTAAATAATTGAAAAATGAGGTTATTTAGGAGTACACATTGAATGCTATGACTACGAATTGAATTTCTTGTAGTTGATCTATATTTTAAAAAGTGTTTGTAATTGTTCCAGAAGAAATGAAACAAAAAATATGTAGAGCTAGGATGGCTATTGTATGATGTCTATCTAATGCTAGATGTAAATGCCCTTAATATATCCATATGAACATCATGACCAAATGTAACATCCCGTTTCCAGAGAACGGGTCGGACCAAAGAAACGGGTCCAGATGTGGTAAATTACCACATCTCAT
>JANQBM010857794.1:0-13484 GCA_025594535.1 Erythroxylum domingense | reverse complement strand
GAATATTGTGATAATTATGTGTAAAGCAAAAGAGTAAAAGGGACTAAAAAATAGGCTCATTAATTGATATAAAAAATTTACCTGGAAAAGTGCTTTTTTGAAAAGCTCCAAATTTGAACTTTTGAAAAAACTATATTTTAGCTTTTAAAAAAGCTATTTCTACTCCAAAAGCGCTTTTGAAGTTTGCAGCCAAACACTCACTTTTTCCTTAAAACAGCTTTTACGGTGGAAAAAAGTGTTTTTATACCTGCAAAAAGCTGAACCAAACGCAGCATTAATCATACACGTTTTAATTAATCACGTATACTGGGCTAATAATAATTTCAATGAATATGTTATTATTTAATTTAAAAGTATTAAATAAATGAATACAAATTTATTAAAATCTAAATTGTTCTAGTGCCCAAATAATAAATATCCGAAGGCTATGTACTTGGCATTCCCTACTTACTAACAACCCTATGATCATGACCATGTTGCTTTGCAGTTTGTACCCAAGACCTTCGAACTCTTGCATAAATCTTCATCACAAAACACCCTTAAACTTGATGGCTCCACACATGATGTGATCTTGGATAGATGAGAGCCATTAATAACAAAAGCCAGTGGGGGCCACAAGAGTAGGAGGTGGATCCTCAAAAGGCCCCCATTGAATCGACCGTTAAAGAGAAGAGGTTTGCTTTGGACTTGGTTGGTTTGGCTTTGCCCAAGGGTGGTGGAAGTGGAACCGCGGAACTGGCAGGATCATGTGCTGTTGGTATTTTATGCGTATGATATTTACAAATATATGTATGTGTAGTCACACAAAAAGGAATTTTGGAAGGCATTACATAGGGAATCGAGAGAGAGTTTGAGTTGAGAGAGTCATGAAAATAACCAAACAAAGGAAAAAATTAATATTATATTTATTAATAAATAAGGAAGAGAAAGTACTGCGACTTCCAATTATTCCTCTTCTTCTGTGGATCTCATTGCTTTTAATAATAAATAATAAGAAAACACAGTAGTTCTTTTGGACTTTTATGTATACAAATCACACCCCATTAACTCCACTACTACTTCCTTATTCCTTTTTATATTTATGATAAGTTGATATAGATATATATGCTCTTTGGATTAACTTAATATCTGTTTTTTGTTAAGATTGATATAGAACGCAACAGAACACAACACAACTACTAGTTTGATGGATGATGATGATGAACCCTTTTTAAGGTAATGTAAGAGAGACGAACTTTGCTTTGCAAAGACACGAGACGTTTAATAATATTTAGTTGTTGTACGTCCTCGAGGCTGCGCGGCTCAGTCCTCCTCAGAACCGAAACTTATAGATAGAGAGAGTAGAGGGTGGGTGAGAGAGAGTAGAGAGAGATTAAAAGGGAAGAGGGCCTCACAAAGGCTTTTACACGTGATAAAGAAAACACCAAAAGCACTTGCATGCGTGTATAAAGATTCATCATCATCATCATATCCCTCTCTTCTTCTCTATACATGTCTCTCTCTCTGTCTCTCGATCTATCCCTCTCTTTTGTGTTTCCCTTCCCTTCCCTTCCCTCTCTCTCTCTCTCTGTGACTGTGTCTGTGGGAGAAAAATTGAATCTTTCGTCATAAAAATCCCATCTTTACTTGCTGTTTAGCTGTTGTTTTATGTACCATCACTTTCTTCGCCACCCCATCTTCTGATTCACCCTCTTTTGCTCCTCCAAGCTTGCCTTTTTCGATAGAGAGCTTATAGCTACGTAGCTTATAGGAGTTGGGTAGTGGTTTTAATCCTGTTGGAAGCCTTGGTGTTTGTTGTTGGGTCATTTCTGTCCAAAGCACTACATTTTCTTGCGGTAATTTATTCCTTTGGATGGTGATTTCACTGGCCTTTTCGGAGTTGTGTACACTTCCTTTGTTCCTTTTGTTTTCTTCCATCTGTAGTCTTGTTGGTTTCATATCTTCCCCATTGAATGGAATTCCTTTTTAATGCTGCATCACTGTTTTTATCTGCTTGGGCTTATCCAACTTAAGTATGATTTTCATTCCCTTTTTAACAATATTTTCAGTTTTTGGAAGGGACAAGCTTTAGAGTATGATTTTTGTCTCCTGTAGGCTTCTGTTTCTTGGGTTCCTACTTTCTACGAGGACCCTTCATTTTCGATTTTTTAAAATTTCATTTTGTTCCTTTGCTCTCTTCTTTATACTTTGTGGATTGCTCATAGAACCATCTGTATCAGATTTTGATATTTGGGTCGTGATGCCAAGTTTTGTCTTTGCATTTATTATTTCTAGAGTTGCCGAGCTGATTTTAAGCGTCTGGTCTTGTTTGGGGTTTTGCGTTTTTCCATGTCCTTTGTTGCTTGGTCCATTGGTTTTTTCAGTATAAGCCCTAGTGAGAACTGAGAACTATAATCAAAGTTTCAACTGAATAATAATTTACTCTGTACCTATGTTTTGCCTTCTCCACTCAATGATTCTGCAATATCAGCAGTCAGATTGCAACTGTTACTATTGTTTTGAGTTTTGTTATTTTCTTTTTTGAGTATCGGTTTTTGAGGCGTTTGCTTACTGAATCAGAGGTAAATAGTTGGGTGTCAAATTTTGCAAAGGAATAGTAATGCTTGTAATGTGCAGCAAAAGACCCGTCCTTTACCCATACCTGTTTACTTTTCGTATAGAAGCATGCTTTAGCATCATCGTCGTCATCAATATTTGTGTTTTCTTTACAAGTCTGCAAATTTTGGTTACTTGACTTGCATCAATTTTCACCTGTCTCCTTTTGTGTGATTGGTCACCAGAGAAATGTTCCAAGTCCCGAATCTCGCGGAGACTAGGAGAGAAGAAGTATAATGTTGTGACTTGGTGAACCTTCACGTTTTCGAGCCACACAAAGCTTGTGTTTTTTCATACAAATTCTGTGAACGAAGAGCAAAAGAAGAAAATTTTCCAGCAATGCCTGTAAGGCAGATGAAAGAGAGCTCAGAACAGCATCTGGTAATAAAAACCCACTTGCAAAACACGATGAACCATCCTCAGAAGCACCACAAAAGTGCTCAAAATGGCAAAGGGCCACCTTCCTTAGAAGCAAACAACACTAAACCGCATAACCAGACCTCCCCTCCAGCCAAAAACAAAGGAAGAAGAAGAGGAAGAGGTGGTAGGAAGTCCGATCAAGGAGATGCCTTCATGAGGCCTAGTTCGAGGCCTTGTACTGTGGCAGATAAGCCTGTGAACCAGGCGGCTAAGGAACTTTCAGCAAGTGCTCCTCATATTTCTGCTGAAAATTCTGGTAATGTTTGTGATATGGAGATAGGTTTGGGGTTTCCTACCTCAAGCAAGTCTTTGAGTTTTCCTGCTAGACCTGGGTTTGGTCAAATTGGGACAAAGTGTATTGTTAAGGCCAACCACTTCTTTGCAGAGCTACCGGACAAAGATTTGAATCACTATGATGTAAGCTCTTTCAGTTGATGGTGTTCTTTGTTTCTTTTTTATTGCATTAGTAGAGCTGATGATACATTGAAGCAGAAAGAAAAGTTCTCTTTTTCCATGTTTCTTTCTCTCTTCTTTTTTTTTTCCTCTTTTGATTTCTGAAACCAACAGGGATCCCTAATCTGACATTGAACATGTTCACACTGTTATTTCTTGTTATCTTTCCGTCGGGTTTTGCTTTCTGGTTGAAGACAATTTATGTCAGTGTAAATTTGTGGCTCTTGATCCGACAGTGTAGGTGCTTATGCTGGTGTTTTTACTCATCGCTTGCCTGCTGCGTAGCAGATAAAATTGAATAGGTTTCTTTTTTCAATGTATAGTTCTCGTTTATATGGAATTTATGACTGTCTTGAATCAGGCCATCGATTTTGTTCCTATTGTTTGCTTTCCTGTTTTTTACCATCTGTCCTTCTGATCTTTGCAGGTCACAATAACTCCTGAAGTGGCATCAAGAACTATGAACAGAGCTATTATGGCAGAGCTTGTGAAGCTTTACAGAGAATCTGACTTAGGAATGAGACTGCCTGCTTATGATGGCAGAAAGAGTCTGTACACAGCGGGTGAGCTTCCTTTTGCTTGGAAGGAATTCACTGTTAAGCTTGTTGATGAAGAGAATGGTGTCAATTATCCTAAGTGAGTATTTGTGGTCTCTGTTTTGTCTCTTTCCGTTCCATTTTAATTGTCCTTCCTCTTTCACCATCCGTTCTTCGTTTTCCATTCTACCGACGTAAAAGCTTTCTCATTTCTAAAAAATATGAACATCCTCTTTCTCGTAGGTTTTTAATGCATCCTTAAGTATTACTTTTGCTTCGTCTTTATTGCATAGTTTGTATATTTACTTGTTTATGATTTTGCAGGCGAGAGAGACAATACAAAGTGGTGATCAGATTTGTTGCGAGGGCTAATTTACATCATCTGGGTCAGTTTCTAGCTGGTAAACGAGCAGATGCTCCTCAGGAAGCCTTGCAAATTCTTGACATAGTACTGAGAGAGCTATCAACAAAGAGGTATGATAACTCAATATTTGCTTGATTTTTAACTATTTTTATTGGTTGTGGGTGTTCTATCAGCTGAGTAAGTTTCATTTACTCAACAATGTCTGCACCTGTGAAGGTATTGCCCCATTGGAAGGTCTTTCTTCTCACCTGATATTAGGGCACGTCAGCGACTTGGAGATGGGTTGGAGTCTTGGTGTGGATTTTACCAAAGCATAAGACCCACTCAGATGGGCTTGTCCCTAAATATTGGTAAATGAATTAGAAAATTTAATGTCTATATGGAGATTTTCTTCTCAATTATACACATGATTAATTTATTTTTGGTCTTTTTAAACAATACAGATATGGCTTCAGCTGCTTTCATTGAGCCACTACCAGTAATGGACTTTGTTGCTCAACTTCTTGGGAAAGATGTACTGTCTAGGCCATTATCAGATTCTGATCGAGTGAAGGTAATTTCATTGTGTATAGCTATCATGCAACTAGTTTTGTTTTCTTGTTTAATTGTAACTTAAGAGATATTGCTGAAGAAACATTTTAGATCAAAAAGGCTCTTAGAGGAGTAAAAGTTGAAGTAACTCACAGAGGAAATGTGCGAAGGAAGTATCGTGTCTCAGGCTTGACATCTCAACCTACAAGAGAACTTGTGTGGGTGTTATTTTTTCTCTCTTCTGCACTTTTTCGGGTTATATTAGATTCTTTATTTGAGTTCTTCCAGTTTTATTTGTATGAAAGGTATATGCTTGATTATATTACTGGGAAAAGTATTCCTCAATATAGTTTCCTATTTAGTGGATGTTCTTGTTGAGTCGTTGTGCATGGTGGTTCTAGTTATCAGTGATGTTCGTCTTGTCTAGGTTTCCTGTTGATGACAACTCAACCATGAAGTCTGTTGTGGAGTACTTTCAAGAGATGTATGGCTTCACCATTCAACATACACACTTCCCTTGCCTTCAAGTAGGGAATCAGAAGAAAGCGAACTATCTACCTATGGAGGTACAGTGATCTCATTCATTGTCTAACAGTAATGCAGTCACTTTTTCTTTGGTGTTGTTTTTGTAGTCTCACACTATAATTGATTCAATTGATTTGGTTTGTCAGGCTTGTAAAATTGTAGAAGGGCAACGATATACAAAAAGGTTGAACGAGAAGCAAATAACTAGCCTTCTAAAAGTTACATGCCAGAGACCTCGGGATCGGGAAAATGATATTTTACAGGTATTTTTGATGTTCTGATCTTTTTTTTCTCGTTTGGTTCTGATGTAGTGTTTGTTCTTAATGCTTGATAAAGTTTGAAATATTGAAAAAGTGTCATTCCTTGATTTTATTTGCAAGCCAATGGTGGAACAAAAGCAGATTCTTGAAATTTAAACTTTTCAATGTGCCGGATATTTTACCAACCATATGGAGATGTTACTTGAATCCTAAACTCCACTGTTTCTGGTGTGTTCTGAAAGATTAGCTTTGAGTTTTCTGTTATGTTTATGAATTTTTCACAAGTTCCTGTTCACCATCTTTATGATTTGGAATGGAGTAAATTTTGGTTCAATATAGCGGCTTTGTTTCTTGGTATAACTGAGAAAAATGTGTACGAAGACTTTTAATTGATCGTGCTTAGAATTGTAGCCCTTATAGACTAAAATTAGGGCTCTATACTCTTGATCATTGGAGATATATAACTCTGCTGCCTGTTTTGTATGGTTTTATGTTTTTTGTATTGCTAGTTTCTGTGGGTTTGTATTCCTTTTGTACATGGTCTATCCTGAATGTCTTTCATACAGACAGTTCAACATAATGCTTATGATCAAGATCCATATGCAAAGGAGTTTGGGATCAAAATCAGTGAAAAGCTAGCTTCTGTTGAGGCTCGAATACTTCCTGCTCCATGGGTAAAGTAGCATCTCTATTGTTCCTAACTTCTGAATGATTTCATTGGAAAGATACTTCTTGTCATTTGCTTTGATCAACTAATGCCATTCTTTCCTACAGCTGAAATATCATGAAACTGGAAAGGAGAAGGATTGTCTGCCTCAGGTTGGGCAATGGAATATGATGAATAAGGTATTTCGATTTACATTGCAGAACTTCTCTTGTAAAAGCTTACATCTTTGGAGAAGTATGCTGACGAACTTCTAGAATTACTAATATTGCTGATGTTTGTAATACGTTATCTATCCTTTCTTAACTTTTACCTTTATTTATAATCTGTCTTGTGTTAATTATCTCTTCTCAAATGTACAGAAAATGATTAATGGAATGACTGTGAGCCGGTGGGCATGCATTAACTTTTCTAGAAGTGTGCAAGAGAGTGTTGCTCGGGGGTTTTGCAATGAACTGGCTCAAATGTGCCAAGTATCTGGCATGGTACTTATTCTATTGACTTCATTTCTGCTCAATTTAGTTTAAGCTATTACTTAATTTTTTCTAATTATTTTCAGGAGTTCAATCCAGAGCCTGTAATTCCAATATACAATGCCAGGCCGGAGCAAGTAGAGAAAGCACTGAAACATGTTTATCATGCATCAATCAACAAAACCAAAGGAAAAGAATTAGAGCTTCTCTTAGCTATTTTACCTGACAATAATGGATCTCTTTATGGTATGGTTGCATCTCCACTTGGAAGTGGTTTCCATCGTATTGCATTCTTTTATTCTTCACTAAGTTTTCTTACTTGAACTTGGAAACTGTTTGAAGACAGTACGAAAAGTAAATTTTCTGATTTCAAATGTCTCTCCTCTTTTCTCAGGTGACCTCAAGAGAATATGCGAAACGGAGCTAGGTTTAATATCCCAATGCTGTCTTACAAAACATGTCTTTAAAATCAGCAAGCATTACCTGGCTAATGTGTCCCTTAAGATCAATGTCAAGGTTGGCATTAGCTTCTAAGCTTAGCTATATTTCTAAATCTCAGAATATATCCTGGACTAACACCCAAATCTTTTTATAATGAGTATATTCCAACAACGAAGTAAAATAATAGATACTTATCCATTTCCCTGGGACATGTTACAAACTGTAAAATCATTTGCCAGGTTATTTGCATGGTGGATGCTTTTTTCCAGTCATTTGTGGCCAAAGATAATTAAATTGTGTTAATCTTTTTATTTCTTTGCTGCAGATGGGAGGTAGAAACACCGTCCTTCTAGATGCTATTAGTTGCAGAATACCGTTAGTCAGTGATATACCGACCATAATATTTGGAGCAGATGTGACTCACCCGGAGAATGGGGAGGACTCCAGTCCCTCAATTGCAGCTGTACATTTTCTTATCGGATATACTTGTTTTGATCCTTGTTTTTCATAACATCTTTGAAGATACGGTATCTGATTCATGTTGGTCCTATTGTTAGGTGGTAGCTTCTCAAGACTGGCCTGAAGTGACAAAATATGCTGGATTAGTTTGTGCTCAAGCTCACAGACAGGAACTGATACAAGACCTGTACAAAACATGGCAAGATCCTGTTCGGGGTGCCGTTAGTGGTGGCATGATTAGGTACGCAAGGTTCCAATTACTGTTCACATGTATTCTGATGTAATTTACAGCATATACTATTCAGTACCGGTGTTTCATTCATTTCTGCTATCTTGTTTGCAGGGATCTTCTGATTTCCTTTAGAAAGGCCACAGGACAGAAGCCATTAAGGATTATATTTTACAGGTCAATATATTTTCCTTTGTCTATTTCTTAAAAATATAGCAAGTTTTAATGACCTAGATGTGTCTTGCTAGGTTTTCATGTGATGTCAATTACTTGCTTCTTGCTAACATCAGTCTCTCTTTGCTCCACTTCGATGCTACGATAGCAGATAAATGGTTGCATGAGCAAACTTTTTTATTTGAGGCTATCACAAATCTTCGTTGTATTTCTGCAGCCAAAGTATTCTAGATGCATGCATGCTGAACACTTATTTTAATTAAATAATGGAGTTGTTTTGAGCAGGGATGGTGTTAGTGAAGGACAATTCTATCAGGTCCTGCTTTATGAATTGGATGCAATCCGGAAGGTGAAGATTTAGTGCTGACCTACTTAAAGTATGTCGAAGATGATTAGAGACTATTGTGATTCTAATTTAAAATTTGTATCCAGGCATGTGCTTCCCTTGAGCCAAATTATCAACCGCCTGTGACTTTCATTGTTGTGCAAAAACGGCACCACACTCGATTGTTTGCTAACAACCACAGGGACAGGAGTAGCACAGATAGGAGTGGAAACATATTACCTGGTAAAGCTTGGAGTCTTTGTATTTCCTTTTTAATTTTTCCTAACAAAAATAGTTCCTGATTTTTCTTTTTTCAAAATCTTCAGGAACTGTGGTGGATTCCAAAATATGCCATCCGACAGAATTTGATTTTTATCTGTGTAGCCATGCTGGGCTTCAGGTAGAATCCGTTTCAGCTTTCTGCTCTCTCCATTTTTTTTCCCCCTAGTCACTGTGTATCATGCTGAGATATCTTAAAGATACAGGATAATTGGAAAGCTTATAATTGCTTACCACATGAACCAGACGAATGAGAAAGGATGTTAACTTTTTCAAGATCCAAATAAGGCTGTAGCAATACCTATGTAATGGTTACTGGTGTTGTTGCATTATAGGCTTCGATTTTTAGTTTTGAAGTTCCGCAGACTTTGGATTGGAATGAAAATAGTACCCTTCTTGATGTGACAGGGGACGAGTCGGCCAGCTCATTATCATGTCCTGTGGGATGAAAACAACTTTACTGCTGATGGAATCCAGTCCTTGACCAACAACCTATGCTACACATATGCCAGATGCACGCGCTCAGTTTCTGTTGGTAAATGTTTTGCATATCAGATATTTGCTTCTTGCTTTCTCTCAAGTATCATTGTTTTCCCTCGATTTTTGTTTTATCTTTTGCGCACCGGCTTAATTTCTACACATGTTGGCAGTTCCGCCGGCCTACTACGCACATTTAGCTGCATTTCGAGCGCGATTTTACATGGAACCAGAAATGCAAGAGAATGGTTCTGCATGTAGTGGCAATGGTAATGGTGGTGTGAGGCCATTGCCAGCACTGAAAGAGAATGTGAAGAGAGTGATGTTCTATTGTTAGAATCAGGTGGCCAGGAGTAGAAGCAGCATCAAAAATAAGCTTTGTACATGAGAAAGTTATACCTTGCAGGATTGCTTACATCAGGGAGTAGTGCAGAAGCTCGAGTCATATGGTTTTACCTGGATAGGAAACATGTCTAGGAACATTGGACAGACAACATAGATAACAGTCTGATTAGTTCGAGTTCGAGTTCAAGATCGAGATCGGGATCGGGTCCAAGTTCTCATGTCTGCATCGTTTATGGAGGAAGAAAGTAATGCAGAAGTAGTAGTATTTCTTGTTCTTTTCTTTGTAAAAAGAAACGCTTGTTTACTAATCAATGTCATATGTGGGAAATTTTGTCTCGTCAGAGATATTACCCATTTCCATGCCATTTTAGATAGTAACTTGTGAGACACAAATGACTCAAACTTTGTTTTGATCTTTTGATCGATAAGAAAAAGTAATTTCAATGTGATTATGTACATATTCTCTTTAACGACAATGGTTCATTATTTTTGACAGTAGAAAAAATGACTGTTTGCTCATGTATAGGGTTAGTAATTTGATTTGAATTTGGTCAAGGATAAAATTAGAGTCATGCGAGTAAAATTCAACTCGAATTTGAATTTTAAGTTAAATTTTGATTAAAAAATTAATTTAAATTATAATTTTTTTGTTCAAAATTTGAATAATGTTAGTTAGTGATGACAATAGACTTTGAGTTCGATTTGGTCTAATTTTAAGTTAACCTGAATCGATATAATACTCAGCCTGATCGTCCGACCAAAATAATGTCGTTTTGCAGAATCTGCTAGGGTCATCCGGCGCAAGCTCGTCTAGTTTTTGGGCTGCATGTTTATAGAATTGGAGTTGGGCTGGTGATGGACCCGACCTGACCCGCCCATTTTCTATAACCTGCTCAGGACAAAGTAGGTAAAAGCACCTACTGTTGTTCCCTTGAATCGAAAAAGAAACTGATGGCTATACCATAAGAGTTTTTGTTGTCGTTGGATCAGATAAGGTGGATTCTGACCTTTTGTCTTGGATCAGAATCACTAGACTATCTGTGTTGCTGTCTCTGCAAGAATATATGCTTCCCTGCCGTTTTTGGATCTTTTGATATCTCTTCTGGGCTTCTTTTCTGATATCATCTTAACCTGTTTTCTGATACAACAGGCGTTATTACTGATGTCCAAATTGTTACGTGAAATTCTCGTCTCTGTTGTGATATTCTAATTTTGTTTTATTAAATCTTATTCACATAAATAAAAATATTATAGTCGAAACAATAAATTTGATCCATCAAATTGTTGTTTTCCTTTTGTCACAGAAATTTCTGAATTTCTTATCAATTGCTTGGCAAAAAAATAAAAAATAAAAAGGAAAGAATGATAGAGCAGAGATATATGTTCGTCACTTAGTTATATGAACAAAAATTATAGAGATTTAAGATGCAATTATTTTTATAATTACACATTCTAATTAATAAATATAGCAGAAACTTATAATATAGTTTATGTTCCTCCAAAACAACAAAATGCTTGCAATCGATTTGATTTATTACTTATTATTGCAAAAACTCAATTTTTGTTTTTCGAAAATTTGCAATAACCCAATTTTATTATGCCCATGATAAGAAATTGTAATTATTGATATGTATAAAACGTATTATCTGACTAATATCAAAGAAAAGAGAGATAAAGAACTCCCCAAATTATAAATTGTTTCCAATTATTGATTCAAACAACTATATTATGTAGTATCTTATTCAAATGATATAAAATTGTATGGGCTTTAAAGTTTATTTATGCCTACTCTTTAATTTTTTTGAAAAATAAATAATTTATTAACTATAGACAAAACTAATACTGACATTTTAATGAGTTAAAAAAGAAAGACATTATTTACAGGTACAATATAGTAAAAAGCGATAGACAAAACTAATACGACATTACAATGAGTTAAAAAGAAAGACAATATTTACGGTACAATATATAAACTAAACTTGAGAAATCGCATTTTAGATTCCACCTAAATTTGACTTTAGGAGAGAAAGAATATACAAGATTATTGGCACTCAAGGTTGCTCTAATCCAATTAATGATTATATCAGCTACCTGAAATTTCCCCGATTCACGATTTGTACATAGACAAGAGTTACGCTCCTTATAAAGAAAGTAGATAGTAGTAAAGGCTACTTAAAAAAGATTGGCACCACACAGCCAGACAGAAAGAAAAGCGAAATGGAAGAGGCCTTCCAGTCCTGAGATGATTAAAACAATGGACAAAGTGACGATAAGTAGACACTACCTCTCATTTTTTTATACATTCATCTGTTCTCGGCTTGTTTCATTCAATTATTGTAGCTAGTTAGTTTATAATCATATAAATTGATAAAAGATCAAGATTTAACTTTTTTGCTCTAATCTTTGCAATGAAAGACATGACAAACATTACAGCTTTCAAGAATTTCGGATACAAGGTTTATTTTTCTAACCCATGTAAGACGGTTAGAGGTGTCATCAGGGATCAGGAAGCAAAGAAAAATTACAAACATAAACAAAGTATGGGCTCATGTCATTAATGTGACAATGGCGGCCCAAGCTCGACTCTTTTATATAGATTAAATTCGGCCAAATTTAATAAAATTTTGATTAATAATTTAAATTTGATTTAATTGAGAGATAAAATAGAAATTGTTTTACTTAAATATATTTTACTTAAATTAAATCAATTTTTTCGAATTTAAGCATAATTCAAATTCTAATTAATTTAATCTTAATTCATTACACGTGCTTAGTTTTGGATTAAAATAAGTTTAATCTACCATCCCTACATGTAATCTGTGACCCTATGTTTGTGATCAAAGAACTTGCTGTTACATTGCTTGCGCGACAAAAACTAAAGGGATTCCCTCCTGCTAGCTTCATTCTATATCTTTGAAACTAAAGCAGCTCCATGTAAATTCCTGACTCACTTCTATCTCGGAGTCAATTGTTAACGCCATTAACTATGCTCTATCCACCAAAGATAACCGCTTCTGCAGCAACAATTCACTCCTTATAACTTGCTCATAAACTTCACGAAGCCCCGTCAAACATTGCATTAAGCTGGTTCTGCTCACTATCTCGTCCATTTGCTTCTTAGAACCACAATTACAATGACTTCTCGTACCATCAACAAACCCTAGCCTAACACTTCGCCACCAAAGCTATTCTAAAAGATATACACCAAGACCTATAATGCCAACCAACTAAGGAAGTTGCGACAAAGCATCATATGAGCACGTTATGAGGCTTTGGAGAAGCACAGAATCTTCATAGCTCCCTATCCGAAGTTTCCGTTGCCCTTGTTCAATCAACCAACAAAATAACACCAAAAACACTCGCACCCAAATCAGGGTAAAGGTGGCTTTGCCTTTAATACCATGAAAGCTTTCTTTATTTTATGGTTATTTGGTTATCAAATTTCATTCACTGTATTTGAGTCTGATGTACACGTAACTCGGAAGAAGAGAAGAGAGACATGTTTCCTCTGCAGATAGCATGCAATTACTCTTAGACACAGCGTAACAGTGTAAGGTTAAGGGACCAGTCTAGCCCGCCACCTCCTCTCAAGGACCAGCTCCAGCTGAGCTATCTGCAAAGAGACAGTGTACGGGTTCGGACGCAACATAACATAAACATATACAAATTTATGTATCTAGCTTTCTGCAAAGTAAGAAAAAGCAACCCGGCAGTAGCTAGAGTATTGTAGCATCTGCATATGCATGCAATGAACCTCTGGTCTCTAGTTGTGATTATTAAACCCTCATGCATTTCGGAGTTTACATTACATGCGTATTTTTGACGTATCTCCAGGCATCATATGTTCAAAGTAACCCAACCCCACTTATAGATTATGTGCCATTTGCCATAATAATTCTATCATCCAAAAGCACGCACACAGCTTCCCCTTTAT
>JANQBM010857743.1:0-13490 GCA_025594535.1 Erythroxylum domingense | reverse complement strand
AAATTGAATATTACCAAACATCAACTCCGAGCATTCATAGCACACCGTAAAAGGTGCACATAAAACGGGTAACCCAAATCTGCTTCAAAAAGTTTGTTACTTGGCTCAATGGTGAGAGGCGTCTGCGAAAGCGGAACAAAACCGTGAGGTTGCGAGGTCGAGTCGCAGCCAAAGTGGACAATTCTGATTAAGGTTGGATGCCGCGGTATCACCCGTAAACACACGTCACAGTATCACCTGCAAACACCTACGGGAGGGGTGTGGGGTCCAACATTAAAATTAGCTCAATGGTAAGAGGCGTCCGCGAAAGCGGAACAAAATCGTGAGGTTGCGAGGTCGAGTCGCAGCCAAAGCAGACAATTCTGATTAAGGTTGGATGCCGCGGTATCACCTGCAAACACACGCCGCAGTATCACCTGCAAACACCTATGGGTGGGGTGTGGGGTCCAACAATCTACATGTTCTTCACTTGCTACATGCATGAACTAACTTACAAAAATCATAATAGAGGTTATATTTAGCCTTTGTATGCAATAAATAAATTAATTTCTAACTAATTACTGATAGTGACCTATGTTTGTTAGAGTTTTATTTGGAAAATTTTCCAAACTTGTAATTCACTTATATTGGTATTACTATACGTTTGCAAGTAGGCCTTCAAGTTTCAAAATGATCTTACAAATATTTTTTGTTATAAGGAAAAACCTCTCAATTTGATCTTTCTATTTGAACTCCCAAAAAAATTAATTAAGTTGTCTTATACTCTTTATTTCAAACTTGTAGCCAAATATTCTTGTAACAACTTCATCTCCTATTAAGACCATATCATTAACATACACATTTAAAGTTATTACCTTCCCTTCTGTATGTTTTATAAATAAAGTATGATTTGAACTTACTGTACTTATAATAAATCTCTTTATCATTAAATATAACCTCCCAAACCATGCTTTGTGTGATTATTAAATCCATACGATGATTTTTTAAATTTATCAAGCTTTGTTTTTGTATATTGAAGAATTATATTTCACTTTTGGTGTTGTTTTATGTGGATTTCTTGTTCTAATTTCATAATAAGGGATATGTTTTAAACGTTAAAATATTGCTACGCTATCTTCGACTTGCTATTATAGATACGAGAATGTAAGTTATATCGAGTTTAGCTATAATATTCTCTTGGAAATCCACCCTATAACTTTTTGTATACCCCTTTGTAACTAACATTGCTTTATGTCTTTAAATGCTTCCATCTAATTTGAAGTTTGAAGTGAACATCCAACTACATTTAATTATTGTAACAATAAATGCATATGATTTAGATAATCTATAAATAGAGATAGAATTATTGGTTAGATATTTGAAATTAACCTTAAGATTAAGCTTGGATATATTAAAGTTAAATTTTCGTAAATAATAGAAAAATTATTGCATATAGTATTTGTCTAAGGAGAATCATCATATATGAGGTATGAGAGTACCACAGGATCAAAATTCATATATGATTATTTCACTTAATGGTATTAACATAAGCAAGTATGTAGTTAATAACGATTTGACTCATTGTTTAGATGAACTAAGATTGTATGGATGTTATCAAAAACTTTTTTGTCTATTCTAAATTAACTTTTCAATTACATTTTGTTTTAAAAACTTATCACCATTTCCAATATATTCATATAACTAGAATTCTCCCCCAGGAAGGTATTCAGATTTCTCTCTAAATAATATAGCTCATATTTATAAAAGGAGGCATTGAAAATTGAATGTAGTTTTAGAGTTAAAGGATCAAAACACCTATACTCTTTTTGAAAATTTGAATAGTCAACAAAGATATTGTTTTATGCTTAGATCAATTTTAGTTTGTACCATATATAATGTTTTTAAATTTGGTTTTTTCTATTTTATTCTTCTTTATTTTGAAGAAAATATATGGATGCAATCACATCAAAGAAACAATCATCTTATAATGAAATTATTTTTTTCTACATTAATATATAATATTTGGTTAATAAACTAGATTATTATAATCATGGCCCATAAATAAGCATAACAAAAGCTCATATCAAAATTTTAGAGGTCAATTGTAACATATCACTCCCACAGAATATATGTCTGAACATACCAGAGGATATTCGAAAACATGCTCTATGAAAATGATACATTAAGACAATCAAACTAACTCATTAAAGGCATCAAACATATCATAAGCATTCTAAGTGTTCAATTCTTCCCATTTCATTCACAAACATAAAGTCACAAGTCATTACAATTCACAACCCACATATACATTACACAACAATCGTTTGAGTTCTATCTTAGTACCAAAAATATAATATGAATGGGATGTTAATACACAAGACTTCCATCCAAACTTCTCAGATTCAGCTGATCAGACATTTGATCCATACTTGTCCCCAAAATGCAAATACTAGTCTTGTACTATATCACCTTAGTAACTAGAACTTCCTTGAACTTGAATAATAACGTTGCAATTTTGATAAATTTGCAAACTCAATGACTGAACCATCATTAATGTATTCACTCAAGTTAGATCACAAAACAAGTTAAAACTTAAATCACAAAACAAGTTATGACCCAATTCAACAATTATATCAAACCATCTAGTATTGAATACACATCACATTTTATCATACTTCAACAAGTAGATCATGTAAGCTAGCATTACATATCACAACACATCCTCCATTTATTTCAACTGGAATTCACTATTTCAAAAAATTTCAATAACACAATTCATTTCAATCATTTGATTCATGTAGCGATATATATGCAAATGCACATGTGTCTCCATTTTCATTTTTGCTTTATTACGACCAAGTGCCTATCAACCCAATTTACTGTCCTGTATCCATTACGAACACTGAGATAATTGCTGGCCCAAATCCATTATGGATACCAAGTTCGTGTCATCTAAGCCTGAGACTCTTTTTCATAATCCTAAGCTCAAAGCTCTTTTCCCACGTCGGTCACTCTAGTCACAACTCCTTTATCTGATCATGCATTTTATTGTGATGAGATGCATCATTTCACATGCCATGCTTTCATTTCAGTATACTTATGCCTTATATCAAGGTCCTCGGATCTAAGTCCGACATTTATCAATCAATTGTACACACATTTTAGATTAACATTCAATTAATACAAAAGTACCTATAATTGAGTTTACGCATCTAAGTTAACTCACAGTACACTCCAGAAAAGTTATTGCCTTGATGTTCTAGCAATATGTGGATATTGATGATCACCTTACGTGTCTATCATCATGCAAAACACACATAGTTCACAAATCAGTAATTTGTTTGATTATATGAATATACAATCATGCACATGTGTAGATGTCATGTTTCAATGCATTCTTAATTGACTTTTTGGGTAAGTATTCTTATACAAATATCTTGACCATTCAAACATTATAGCTTGATTTACTCCACTTTCATTAATCATACATTCACCAAAATTTTCTAGCAATATATATTCATACAATTACCTAATTCTTATTTAAAATTACCTAATGATCTTCAATGCTCATTCATTCATGCCTAGTACACATTACGCATGTCCTTATGATCATGTTTGGATTCATAAGAACACCTTTATTCCTTTAAAAAATCATAATGTCCAGATTTAGATATATAAATATCAAAAATAGTCCATTCTTTAAGTTATGATGTCAATTAACAACCTAAACTTGTCAAGCTCTTATCTAATTAATTAAGCAACAACTAGGTTCATTCCAAGCCTTAATCAAAACAAAATACACTAATTTATAGTGACTTTTCCTTAACTAGTTCAATATGTACACAAAATAAAAATTATCTTTTCAGAACTAGGCCTACGATCGTGGAGGACCTTCCTATAATCGTGACAGAAGCTAGTGTAACAAGCTATGATCGTGCTCTGAGGGCCACGATTGTGCACATTTTTCTTCCTCAATTCTCCACGAATTTCATATACTTAACGACATCACTATCACTTGAATTTTTCTAGAATTCATGTCCTAGAAAGCTACTTCATTTTATGCTAGTCTAGCTTCCATATTGGTTACATTAAATCCCACAAAAATCTACTCATTTGCTTTATTACCTCTTGCTTTATACTATCATACATACAGTCCTAACTTTTCCATATTTGAAAACATCTTAATAACACCTATCTTTAGCATGAATTCCTACCTCAAATCCCAAATTAGATCATCCATATAATAGCCTATAAACTACTATTTTCATACATTAAAAAATAGAACAGAAAAGTAACTAATTCATCCATCATTTTCTAGCATAACTTCAACATCAACACTACATTCAATCCGTCCTTAATCAATCATCATATCATATGCCACAAAGATTAGTATTTCACTTACTTGTTTAGTTCAAATGCCACCTTAATGTATAAAGTTTACTTTGCCTCAGATGCATACAAGATCATCTCAAGAACAAGGTAAGAGTATGATGGTTTCAACAAAGACAAGAAGATGACAACAAATTCAACAATGTTTTGCTTCTAAAACTATCTTTGTGAAGGATTTTTGCATGGATTTTGGTGTGGTGATTGAACATAATTTAGGAAAAATACAGAGACATGAGGGGGAAGCGTATTTCGGTAATGAGAGGGAGGAGAAGAAGGAGTTTCAGCAAAAACAAAAAATGAAGAGATTTTGCCTTGTGTGTGTTGTGTGGTGTGAGTGGAGAGGACACTTGTCAAGTGTCTAAGCTAGCTACATGTCATCTCTTTAGGCTTCCAAATGTCACTTAGTTCCTAGGCCATTTGTCACTTGATTTTGTTGCCATTTGTCACTCAATTTATAGGCTTAGTCATCCCTAAATTTCCATATGTCAATTGTCTTGATATTTGAAAATTTTCCTACTTTAAATGTACATCTTAATCCATCAATTTTCCAATTGTGACAAATAACTCCATATTACTAATTGTAATCTATCAATTCTTTTTATTGGCAAATCAAAATAGAAGACATTAGAAATACACATTCATGTCACAATTACAAACTTTCATGTCCCAGAATATGTCAATTAGTGCAATTTTTTCTAAATCAACATTCATATGTGTATACGCATATTATGCATGTGAATGACATCATAAAAGTCATATTCTAAATGCACCAAATTCATTCTAATATAATATAATTCATATGACTAAGTAATTTAACACTAATCTTTCACTAGGTTTGGAAACCGACTATTACAAATCTCCCCTCTTTAAGAAAGTTTGCCCTCGAAATTCTTCCCTAATTGATTAAAATGATAGGGGGTACTATTTCCTTATATTTTCCTCAGTCTCCCACTTAGCTTTTTCTCTCGAATGATTCTTCTAAAGGACTTTATCCAAAGGAATTACTCGATTTCTTAATTGCTTAGTCTGATATCTAGCTATTTTTAACTGGTTCCTCTACATAACTTAAATTAGTTGCAATCTCAACCTCCTGTGTCGGTAATTTATGTGCTGGATCTAACTGATATCTTCTTAGCATACTAACATGAAATATATTATGAAAATGAGACATTTCTAGTAGTAATACTAATTTGTAAGCCATTGGTCCAAATTTTTCAATAATCTCATAAGGACCGATATATCTAGGGCTTAACTTTCCCTTTTTACCGAACCTTAACACTCCACACCAGGGCGATACTCTCAAAAACACCTTGTCTCTTCCCTCGTACTCCATAGTGTTGATCTTAATAACTCTTTTGCCTTTTTTGAGCTGCCTTAATCCTACTACGGATTAATTTTACCGTATCAACGATGTCTTGAGTCAACTTTGGGCCTTCAACAATCCTTAGGCCTTTTTCATCTCAATACAAAGGTACTCGACACATTCTACCATATAACGCCTCATATGAAGCCATAGCAATACTACTATAATAGTGATCATTGTATACAAATTCAATGAGATCTATATATTATCCCATTCTCCTTGAAACTCCAAAACATAAGCCCTAAGCATATCCTTAATAGTCTGAATAGTCCTCTCACTCTGTCCGTCTGTCTGAGGATGAAACGTTGTACTAAAATTTAGCTTTGTACCTAATACTATCTGTAGGCTACTCCAAAATCTAGAAGTAAATTTGGGATCTTGATCTGATATAATGGATACTGGGACTCCATGTAACCTCACTATCTCATTTAGATATCTCTGAGCTAACTGATCTAGTATATTATTCTCTCTAATAGGTAAGTGTCAACAATAACCCAAATGGTATCATACTGTCTCGAAGTTTTGACAAACCCACAATAAAATCCATTGTAATCCTCTCTCATTTCCACTCTAGAATATGTAATGACTATAATTTCCTAACTGGTGCCTGATGTTCTGCCTTAACTTATTAGCATGTCAAACATCTGGCAACATACTCAGCCACTTGTTTCTTCATCCTTGGCCACCAAAAATGTTGTTTTAGAGTATTATACATCTTGGTAGTACCAGGATGCATAACACAACCTGCTTTGTGTGCTTCCTCCAAAATTTCCTTTCTCAAACCATCAACATCTAGTGCATATAATCTTTGATTCAACCACAATATATTATTTCTTAACTCAAACTCAGAACTCGGATCCCGTTTTATCTTCTTTACAATCTTGACTACTTGTAGGTCTTTTCTTTGAGCTATTTTGATCCTTTCATATAATACTGGTCTAAACTTCAACGTAGTTAACAATGCTTCATTCTGTCCCAAACTTAGCTTAACATTTAGTGCTCTCAGTTGAACTAGATTTGGTACCCTCGATGCTTAAATTTGTACTACACTACTATTGGATTTCCTGCCTAATGCTTCAATTGCAATATTAACCTTACTTGGATGATACTCTATTGTGTAATCATAATCCTTAAGTAACTCAATCCACCTCCTTCGTCTCATATTAAGTTCTTTTTGACTCAACAAATATCTCAAACTTCGATGATTAGTAAAAATTTGAAACGTTTCATCATATAAATAATGTCTCCAAATTTTCAAAGCAAACACTATTATAGCAAGTTTTAAATCATGAACTGGATAATTGAACTCATGAGGCCTTAACTGTCTCGAAGCATAAGCAATCACTTTACCATACTGCATCAAAACACACCCTAACCCTAGTGTGAAGCATCATTGTATACAACATATCCTCCAGATCTACATGGAATAACCAACACCGGTACTATAGTTAATCGATGCTTTAAATCATTAAAGCTCCTTTGATATTCATCAGTCTATATAAAAGGTACGTTATTTCTTAAAAGCTTTGACAAAGGGGTTGAAATCAATGAGAACTCCTCAACAAACATCCCATAATAACTTGCTAGCCCAAGAAAACTACGAATCTTTGACACATTTCTAGGTGCTTCCCATTTCATCATTGCCTCTACTTTCTTTGGGTCTACCTGTATGCCCTATTCAGACACTACATGACACAAGAACACCATCTGAACAGGCCAGAATTCACACTTACTGAACTTGGAATAGAATTGCTTCTCTCTCATTATCTGTAAAATTAACCTCAAATGTTCAAAATGTTCCTTTCTACTCCAGTCTATGAATACAATAACAAAGTGATCTAAGTATAGTTGAAATACTTTATTCGTCAATGCCATAAAAGCAGTTGGAGCATTCATCAATCCAAAAGGCATCACCAAAAACTTAAAGTGTCTATATCTGATTTTGAATGCAATCTTTGGTACATCAGCTTTTTCTATTTTCAATTGGTAATACCCTGACCTCAAATCCAGTTTAGTAAACACCTGAGTTCCTTGTAATTGATCTAGTAAATCATCTATTCTTAGTAAGGGATATTTATTCTTCACTGTCACTTGGTTTAATTGTCTATAATTAATGTATAATCTAAAAGTCCCATCCTTCATCTTCATAAACAAAACTGGAGCTCTCCAAGGTGACACACTAGGTCTGATAAAACCTTTATTTAACAACTCCTGCAACTAAGTCTTTACGTTCTTTAAGTTCTATAGGTGCCATCCTATAAGGAGGAATAGATATAGGAGCAGTACTTGGGATAAGGTTAATGGTGAACTCCGTTTTCCTGTCTGGTGGTAATCTCAGTAATTTAGTAAGAAAAACATCTAGAAAATTCCTAAAAATAGGAATATCTTTTAATGTCTATTCAACTTGGGTATTAGTCACATAGGCTAAATAAGCCTCATATCCAGTTCAAATTAGTCTAAAAGTGCTCATTGATGAAATCAATCTGGCTGGCATTACTTAACTAACACCTTAAAATATCACTCTTAGTTGAGTAGGAGATTCAAGTATAACTTCCTTAGTGTAACAATTCATCACAGCCCTATATGCAGTAAGCCAGTCCATACCTAAAATAAGGTCTATCTTTCAACTGCAGTACTATCAAATCGACTTTCAACTCAGCCTGATCAACTTGAATAATCCACCCTTTATATACTTCTTCAATCACTGTCGTACTACCTACTGGAGTTCTCAACTCTAAGCCAAATTTCAACATCTCTTTCTTACAATGCAATTTAAATGCCAGATATAAGGTAATGAATGAATGTGTAGATCATGGATCTAACAATACAAATGCCTTAAAAATAAAGACATGTAACATACTTGCAATAACATCTGGGGAATTTTGTGCTTCTTATCTCGTAATAGTAAAGATCCTAGCTTGGGACTGTGGTTTGTTACTTCGTACCTCAGTCCTAACACTAGGACTTACTAAATTAGCTTTGCCCCTACCTTTGCCTCTCTGTCTTACTCCACTGGTTCTACTATATTGAAAAGTTATCTCCGTCACTAATCCTCCTCTCACTTCAGGCTATGCTCTTAAAGTTGCTAGACAGTCTCTAATCTGATGCTCTAAGGAACCACAATGCAAACAAGCTCCCGATACCTTCCAACATACTCAACTATGGCTATTGCCATAGTATTCACAACTGGGAATCTGTGTGTTTATCTCCCATAAGTTTGTCCTCAAGATGTCTGACCTCTACAACCAAAATTAGCTGAACCACCTTTAGGTCTAAACCCTGACTGCCTCGACATCAACTGTGATCGTGATAATCTATTTTGGCGTTTACTAAATTTCCTGCTAGAATCAGCTTAAAGCTCACCATACTTCTTAGACCTGAACTCTTGTCTATCCTCTCCTTATTCATCCTTCAGTAACTACTCAATTCAAATAGAAGTAGCTCTCATCTCAATAAAACTATTCAGATTTGTAATAGCTAACCTTATCCTAATCTTTATATTCATTCCATCCTTAAACTGCCTACATTTATCTTCCTCAGCTGGATCCGAGCAGCAACATACCCTAATAGTTTATTGAACTGTACCTCATAGTCAGCTAATGTGAGTTTTCCCTGTTTTAGATCGAGTAACTCTTTCATCTTCCTATCTAAATAGATCTTTGGCATATAATTATCCTTAAAGTTCTTCAAGAAGTCCCCCCATATCAGACTGTAAGGTCGGGTGGAACTACCTACAACTGTCTTCCACCACTAATAGACTGGACCTTGTAGTAATGAGACCATATAGTCAAACCTCTCATTAGACTCACAGTCCATTTGATCAAATAACCTCTGTATTCTTTCCAACCAACCTTCTACCTCGGTAGGGTCTATACTTCTACAGAAGTATAAAGCCCCCTACCTCCTAAGTTTAACATACCTCCTTTCTCTCCTCTTAAAAACTCTCTGAGGCATTTGTTTAGACTGGAGTATAGGAGACTCTTTATTGGCTCCTATTGACTTAAGGTCAGTTGATTATATGACATGGTCTCCTATAATAGATGGCCTATATCAAACAATAATAATGATCACTTATATGTGTATCTTTCTATATGCTATGCTAAAATGCTCATATATATCCCTAAGGATGCCAAACCATGCTCTAATAACAAAATTGTATCATATCACTCTTACAGAATATATGTTCGAACATACCAGAGGATATTTGAAAACATACTCTATAAAAATGATACATTAAGATAATTAAACTAACTCATTAAATGCATCAAACATATCATAAGCATTCTAAGTGTTCAATTCTTCCCATTTCATTCACATAAAGTCACAAGTCATTACAATTCACAACCCACATATACATCACACAACATTCATTTGAGTTTAGTCTCAGTACTAAAAATATATCATGAAATGGGATGCTAATACATAATACATCTATCTAGCCTTCTCAGATTCAGCTGATTAGACCTTTGAGCCATACTTGTCCCAAAAATGCAAGTTCTAGACTTCTACATTATCACCTTAGGAACTAGAACTCCCTTGAACCTAAAAAACAACGTTGCAATTTTAATGAGTTTGTGAACTCAGTGAGTGAATCATCATCGATGTATTCACTCAAGTCAACTCATAAAACAAGTTATAACCCAATTCAATAAGTATAACAAACTATCCAGTATTGAATACCACATCACATTTCATCACACTTCAACAAGTACATCATGTAAGCTAACATTGCATATCACAACACATCCTCCATTTATTTCAACTATAACTTACTATTTCAAAACAATTTTCTAAAATAATTCATTTCAATCACTTAATTCATGTAGGGATATATATGCAAATGCACATGTGTCTCCATTTTCATTTTTGCTTTGTTATGACCAAGTGCCTATTAACCCAATTTACTGTCCCGTATCCATTGCAAACATCGACATCATTTCTGGCCCAGATCCATTATAGATACCGAGTTTGTGTCATCTAAGCCTGAGAATCTTTTTCACAATCTTGAGTTTAAAGCTCTTTTCCCACTTCGGTCACTTTGGTCATAACTCCTTTATCTGATCATACATTTCAATGTGATAAGATGCATCATTTCACATGCCATGCTTTCATTTCAGTAAACTCATGCCTTATATTAAGATCCTCGGATCTAAGTCCTACATTTATCAATCAATTGTACACACATTTCATATTAACGTTCAATTTATACAGAAGCACATATAATTGAGTTTACACATCTAAGTTGACCCATAGTACACTCCAAAAAAGCTATTGCCTTGATGTTCCGGTAATGTCTGGATATTGATGATCATATTGTGAGTCTATCATCATGTAATACACACATAGTTCACAAATCAATAATTTTTTTGATCATATGAATATATAATCATGCACATGTGTATGTGTCATGTTTCAATGCATGCTCAATTAACTTTCCGGGTATGTATTCTTATACAAATATCTTGACCATTCAAACATTATAGCTTGATTTACTCCACATTTATCAATCATACATTCACCAAACTTTTCTAGCAATATATATTCATACAATTACCTAATTCTTATTCAAAATTACCTAATGATCTTCAATGCTCATTCATTCATCCCTAATACACATTACTCATGTCCTTATGATCAAGTTTGCATTCATAAGAACACCTTTATTCCTTTGAAAACTCATAATTTCCAGATTTGGATACATAAATATCAAAACACTCTATTCTTTAAGTTATAACGTCAATTAACAACCTAAACTTGTCAAGCTCTTAACTAATTAATTAAGAAACAACTAGGTTCATTCCAAGCTTTAATCAAGACCAAATATACTAATTTAGAGTGACTTTTCCTTAACTAGTTCAACATGTACAGAAAACAAAAATTATCTTTTCAGAACTAGGCCTACGATCGTGGAGGACCTTCCTATGATCTTGACAGAAGCTAGTGTAACAAGCTATGATCATGATCTGAAGGCCACGATTGTGCACATTTTTTCTTCCTCAATTCTCCATGAATTTTACATACTTAACGACATCACTACCACTTGAATTTTTCTAGAATTCATTTCCTAGAAAGCTACTTCATTTTATGCTAGTCTAGCTTCCATATTGGTTACATTAATTCCCACAAAAATCTACTCATTTGCTTTATTACCAATCGCTTTATACCATCATACATGCAGTCCTAACTTTTCCAGATTTGAAAACATCTTAATAACACCTATCTTTAGCATGAATTCCTACCTCAAATCCCAAATTAGATCATCCATATAATAGCCTATAAACTACTATTTTCATTCATTCCAAAAATAGAATAGAAAAGTAACTAATTCATCCATCATTTTCTAGCATAACTTCAACATCAACACTACATTCAATGCATCCTTAATCAGTCATCATATCACATGCCACAAAGATTATTATTTCAATTACTTGTTTAGTTAAAATTCCACCTCAATGTGTCAAGCCTACTTTGCCTCAGATGCATACAAGATCATCTTAAGAACAAGGTAAGAGTAGGATGGTTTCAACAAAGATAAGAAGATGACAACAAATTCAACAATGTTCTGCTTCTAAAACTATCTTTATGAAGGATTTTTACATGGATTTTGGTGTGGAAATTGAATAGAATTTAGGCAAAACACAAAGATGGAGAGCGAAGTACATTTTGGTAGTGAGCAGGAGGAGAAGGAGAGAATTTCAACAAAAACAACAAATGAAGAGATTCTGCCATATGTGTGTTATGTGGTGTGAAGGGAGAGGAGACTTGTCAAGTGTCTAGGCCAGTTACATGTCCTCTCTTTAGGCTGCTAAATGTCACTTTGTTCTTAGGCCATTTGTCACTTAATTCTACCACCATATGTCACTCAATTTATAGGCTTAGTCATCCTAAATTTTCACATTTCAATTGTCTTACTACTTGAAATTTTGTATAGTTTAAATGTACATATTAATCTATCAATTTTCTAATTGGGACAAATAACTCCAAATTACTAACTGTAATCCATCAATTCTTTTTATTGGCAAATCAAAATGCAAGTCCATAGAAAAACATAATCATTTTACAATTATTTTGAAACTTTTATACCCGGGAACATGTCAATTGAGTGCAATTCTTTTCTAAATCAACATTCATATATGTATGCCCATATTATGCATATGAATGAAATAATAAAAATCATATTCTAAATGCACCAAATTCATTCTAATATAATATAATTCATATGATTAGGTAATTTAACACTCTAATCCTTCAGTAGGTTTGGAAATTGACTATTACACAATTAGTCCTTTAATGTAAAGAAAATTCTAGTGCATTCTCATATTAAAATTTTATCATTAACTTGTTTGATAAACTCTCTAGTCATGATTACTAAGTAATTTCTAATACTCTTATTAAATTACTTAGTTCAAAGAATCAAAAAAGATTGTTTAACTAAGTTTAATTTAAGTAGAAAGATTAATTTTATAATGGCTAGTAAAAAGTTTAATTCACTTATATTGGTATTACTATAAGTTTGCAAGTAAGCCTTGACATTTCAAAATGATCTTACAAATAATTTTTTGTTATGAAGGAAAAAAATTGTATCATATTGTTGGCCTTTGTAGCATATTCATCATTATCATGCAATAAAAATTTCACATTCTTGAAAAAGAAGAGTCATGTTCATTACCATTACAAGCACTCTAAATGTAACACCCCAACTCCCGCCGGACCCGAACCCGATATCGACAGTGATATCCGGATCCGTGCCCCGCGAAGG
>JANQBM010857694.1:0-13493 GCA_025594535.1 Erythroxylum domingense | reverse complement strand
TATGTGATGCCATGTGGAGTTCTATAGTAATTGTACGTAGCGCTCCCTTATCTTAGGATATGTGTCGGAATGACCTATGGGCGTCCCGATGCGTACCCTAGGGTAATGGGGTGTTACATATATCCTTCAAAACTTCGCATACTTAGGCATAAACTCCAAAGCTTACACCAACAATAAATTAATCTGTAACTTCTTCAGTTTCTCCAAAAATTTAGAAAGCTGAGTGTCCACTTGATGATGTTTTACTCTCTGTGGATATGGAAGTTTGGGCTTGTACGGTGACGGTGGTACATACAGCCTTCCTTCTTCCTTTTCTTCTTCTATCTCCTTACCTTTATCCTTTTCTTGATTGTCCCTTTTCACACTTGGCTATTCCATCTGCTTACCACTTAGAAGCATAATGGCTTCGAGTTGCTCCCTTGGAATGACCTCAGTATTGCTAGATAAAATACGTGCACTTCAAGTAAATAAAGCATCAGTAACTAAACTTACCTAGACCTCCAAGTTATAAATCGACGAGGCATGGTTCTTCACGATCTGGTCAAAATTTTCCTCCATCCTCTTTTGACTCTCCTCCTGGCTTGCAAACATTCTTTTCTAACTCTCTTCTTGAGCTGCCAGTTTGGAATCAAATATAGCTTACATCGATCTTGTTGGAATCCTAGCGGTCCTTGCGATCTCGCTTGGCCACCTACAATGTTAGTACTCTAAGAAAAATTTGGATGGTTTTTTCATCCTAGATTATAAGTATTAGGGTACTGGTTATCACCTTTCTATGGTTGGCCTAGGTAACTTACCTATTTAGTACCACCGGCTCCTAATAGAAAACACTCCGTTGAGTTATGGTTATTCTCCCCGTACAGCTCACATTGAACTTTCAATGCCTTCTCTGTAGAGGAGGAAGCTCCTTGCATATTATGCAGCTGCTTTGTAAGAGCTGTGAGTTGAGCTTCCAAGGCAGTAATAGACTCAATGGGTACCATATCTTTTTGTTCTTTTTGCCCTTGTCTGCTCTTCTCGCTCAACCACATGTAGCTGTTGCTTGCCAACTCCTCCAAAAGATAGTAAGCTGCTTCTACCATCTTCCTTATTAATGAACCTCCTGCTGCTGCATCGATTGTTCCTCCAATGCTTGAATTCACTTCATTGTAGAACATCTGAAGCAGGAACTCTCTTGACAGTTTGTGATAGGGACAACTTCTCTAAAGTTCTTTAAATCTCTCCCAAGCTTCGTAGAGAGATTCCCTATAGTTTTTTTGGAGATTTGTAATCTCCTTGATAATCGTTGTCGTCTTTGTCAACAGGAAGTACTTGGCGAGGAATGTTTGGGCAAGTTGCTCCTAAGTTGTAATCTGTCCCAAATTCAACAAGTTGTACCATGCTTTAGCCTGATCTTTCAACGTGAAGGAAAATAATCTCAGCTTCACTGCATTGTCAGACATTCCGTTGAATCAGAATGTCTCACAGATCTCTAAGAAATTTGCAATGTGGGAGTTTGGATCCTCGTTGGATAGCCCGTAGAACTGCACACTATTTTATAGAATATTAAGTAACACTGACTTTATCTCGAATTATTTGCTTGGACCACAGGTCTTGCCACTCCTTGAGGACTAAATCCTAGCCTTATAAAATCCATCAGAGTCCTCTATGATCCTCCTTGTTCTCCTTCTTCAGCCATATCTTGTTGAGAAAAGTTAAGACGCTTTGCCTTTCTCAACTCTCTTTCATGTCTCTTGTTGTTTGGAAATTTGTCTTCAATAACTTCTTTTGTTCTTCGCGTGCTTCTTGTGCTCATGCACTTGCAATTACACAAGGAAAAGTACTAAAATTCTTAAACCAAAGTAATCTAAATTAACTAAGATGTTAAACAATCAGTCCCTAGCAACGGTGCCAAAAACCTGTTTGAGTGTAACTATACAACACAAACTACTCGTTTTATGCTCAAAAACTGCAAGTGAACGAGTTATGACTTATAGTTAAAAAGAGAGGATATTGATCCCATAGGGATTAATGCCCAGACACCACTTAATTTTGACAAAAATTTATTTAAGAAATGAAATTGTTTAATGCAAATAATTTGGAAAATTAAATTAAAATTAAAAGAATAAAACAAAAGAATAGATAATATCAAAATGTAGAAAAATCGAAATTCAAGAATCTAAAGACTAGAGATTACTTTTTTCCTATTTTGTCTCCCTCCTATTTTATTAATTGGATTGTGTCTCACCCTAGATTTCTAAATGTATAAACTACCCTTTCTTAAGGTGTAATTAATTGTCCCTGATCGAATTTAAGGGAATCAATTTGATGATTTCTCAACCTACCCAATGACTCTATCGATTCAACCAGTTATTAAACTATCCTACAGATAATCATTGTATATCTATGGGTTGCTAACTCTCATTGTACAATCCTACAGAATTAATCTTACTCACTCTCTCTATTTATTGTAAGATAACAAATAAAATCAACGATCATCAAAGACAACTTCATTCAATTCAATAAAATAGGAGTTTTAACAAAATAGTTCAAAAGCAATCTCTAAAACTAAATCAGCCACTCATGATCTCTATAACATCATCAACATTCAAATAAGACATTTTACAAAGAATAAAAGGAAGAAAAACACAGAAAATTGGATAAAAGGAACTTATTCTCTTCTTTGCCAAAATTTGGAATTTTGGATGTTGATGTGCTATTTTTCCCAATCTTGATGATAATCCTTGACTTGAATCCTTCTTCAAGGCTCCAAACATGTGTTCTTCCCTCAAGGATGGTGTTTCTACAGAAGGGTTTCATCCTCTCTTGAAATGGAGGCTTAATTATGCTTTTATAGTCCAAAAAATCTAAATTTGATGAAGCCCTACATAATCCTTCAGATTGTAATTCCCATGATCGTGGGAATTGGCCACAAAAAACTTCCTCTTTTTTGTTCCTCTTTGATCTCTAACTCAATCTCCAAGTTGCTCCATCTTCCTTACTACATAAAAATAGTCAATTCTTACCCTAAATTAACATCAAACATAACAGAACAACAATGGAAATCAAACTAAATGAAAAGATACAAAATGAATCCTAAATTACAACAACAATCAACAATTATATAACAAAACATATGCCAATTACCTAGAAAAACATATACTAATGCACAACTATCACAGAGCAAGATCCTACATCCATTATGGCTACTCTTCCTCACCGGATGAGCTATTATTTGTAGAATCATATCGTAGATCTCAATTTCCTAAACTCCATTTCTGATGCCTTATATATGGTAACAGATAAAGCTCATGATCAGACTACCATCATCCAGATCCTGAAGCTGTTAACATCAGAAAAGCTTGAAAAGTTGATGTCTATGGAATGGATCACTAACTACCAAAAGTTTTCCATGCCCCTCATAAACACTCCTTTCACATCACTACTCTAACTATTCTGAAGACCTTACAAGTTGGAACCGTGAAATCCATCTACACTAGGCCCAATGAAGATCAACCCTTTCATACCTTAGGCCCTGTCTTGATGGTTCAACCAGTGTTCCCTCACAGAGAAGGCAAAGATGGACCTTTAATTTATTATTTCAAGTTAGATGGAGAACCTGTCTACGTTAGTCATCGTTATGGACATTTTGTTGAGATGTAGATCCCTCCATGTGCAAACCAGATTGTGCAGTATGTCTAAACCCTGAGTCAGATAGTGATGATAATGAGCTGTTTGATAGACGACGTAGGAAGAATAAGAATAAAAGAAAGTAGATCTACACTTTTCGTCCTTTCCAACAATCCACCTATTACTATGATGATCATAATGATGATTCTGAGCCTTGGATTGAAAATCCAAGCCCAAGACCTGGAAGTATCTGTGAAATGCTTAAAGATGTTAATACCGATCGTTTAATTTATCCAGAGTCAATCTCTAAACATCCTTATCTGATTATTCCTTCTATTCTAGTTGTTCTTATACCCTCTCCTATTCTGTGGATAATGATTAATCCTTTTGAGGAAGACTTTTCTCCACTAGAGAGACATAGTAATGATTAACAAAGGGTTATCTCTAACCTATATATTCTTACCTCTGGAATAATGCTTTTAAATCTTGTTATTGAACTCATAACTGACAGACTAATAATGCTTTGGTCTAGAACAAAATCCGTCGATAGATTGATCCTAAACTTGATGGTTTGATTTAACAATCACAGGCTACTCATTAACGAGTTTATACAGTCTCTATAGAAATCTAGAACTATACAAATCTTATAAAGCTCAAATGGCCTAGCTTGATGCGACTCTTCTACATTATGTTAATACTCAATATTTTGGCCATGATTTCACCACCAAAGAGCAAGAACTCAGAAAGGTGAAAAAGATTCTTCAAAGAATTGAAGCTGACGTGTGGAAAGAACAGTCTAAGATTATTTATAGAACTTATCCTACATTTTTTCTAGTTAACCAACCAGTTTATCCTTCACCAATATATCCTATCCCACTAATTTATTCTCCGCCTTCATACCTTGAAGAAGTTGATTATGAAAAGGTATTCAAGTTTATTTATCCTTTGATTAGGCAGTATGTTCATCCTACCACCACTAAACCTAAATTGACCAAATCAAAAGCTAAACCTAAAAAGCCTCTTGAGCCATCACCTTTATAAACTAAACCTACTGATCCATAACCTAAACCTGTTAATCTAAGGAATAAACCCTTAAAGATCCACACTCCCCCTTCTTCTCTACTAAAACCACAACCTTCCCACTTTAATAGGAAAGATAAAGCTCCTCAGATAGATTTCATAACAACTCTTACACTAGAATCTATTCCTGAGATGTCTGAAGAAGAATGTATAGCATTAGTCTTTACATCTATTCCTAAGATATTTGATGAAGAATGATCCTCTAAGCATTCTGACATCTCTGAGCAATCATCTGCAATAGTTGAACCATTTGAAATGTCTGAATCATCTTTAGATGAATGTGCACATTTTTCTGACTTGACATAACTAACTCAAGTTATGATGACCATGCCTCAAGCTACAGAAGTTGAGCCAGAGATTAATGAAGCTGAGTCCACTTTTAGACCTTCACTACCACTAGCACCAGAACCACCAACTAAACCTACTTTAGGCCCCTAGTTTAAATTCAATGATCTTCCGCCTAGAAAATGGAGAGAGCATCTCTACGAATTCAGTTTTTGGATTGATTTACAAATGACATGCCTAAATCATCCTTTAAGGGATATTTTGTCTAAGTTTACTTTTCATTTTAATGATACATTACAAGAATGGTGGCAAAGTCTTGATGAATATCACAGACTTCAATTTATACAAGTCACATCTACTGGATTACTTCTTAGAGTAATTCATAAAGAGTTCATTGGTAACTTTCAATTTATCGACAAATAAGATAGACAAGAATATTTCGAGATTAAGTGTTATTCTCTAGATAAAAGAGATTTACATAAACATTTCCAACGTATGACAGAACTTTATTATCTGCTCAATGGATTCAACGATGCTACTCTTCATTACACATTAATTTCCTCTCTTTCAAAAGAATAACAATATGAGTTACAAAGGACCATTGCTACATTTTGAAGAGATATGAAAGATATAACTCTTGGAAAAATCTATCAACTCGCCTTAGCTCTTCTTGATAAGCTATGTGATCAACAAATGTTCTTCAATAACATGATTAAAGATAGTCCTCTATTAAAGAAAGTGTGTAAAAAGCCATATATGATGATCAAGTGCAAAGACAAAAAAGATTGTGATTGTCACACAAAGAAGAAACACCATCATGAAGTTCTCCTACAATAAGCTCCACATATCCCACATGTCTCCTAAAGAAGGTTACAAGCCCTTCGGAAGAAAGAAACACCAACATTTTGTTCGCTTCTTCAAAAGGGGAAATCCTTAAGGAAAACCACCAAACCATTGTTTTCTTTGTGGCAAATTAGGACATTTGGCTCATCAATGTCCTTACAAGACAAAAAGGGATATCAAACTCCTAGATTCCATTGAAGCCATTATGTTGATCCATAATGATCATGGAAACATTGAAGACTTTATTAAAGAACAATCTAGTGAAGATAAAGATATTAAGTTTGTTATTCCCCTTGATTCTTATAATAAGGATGATAACCCTCTAATATCTCCATCTATTAAGATGTCATCTCCACTTTTGAAGATGTCATCTTCAATTATGAAGATGACATAATCTATACGTTATACCAACAACAACCATGTCTCAAGCTTGTCCCTAAGCCTATTCTTTGTCCCTATGTGCAAATTCAGTTACTATTCCAAGATAAGTATGATCGACCCATTAAAGCTATTGGGTACACAGACAATGGATCTAGTAGAACTATTATAAAGCCTACTTACCTCCTGAAGCATGGAGTTCCCATGATGAGTATTTCACTGCTACTGATGGAAATACTTTCAAGATCGGGCTTATTATAAAAAAAAGGGATTCATTTCTTCCTTGATTGTGTAGTATAGACCAAAGTTCTTAACAGTAATCTACCTAGCCCGGATATTCTTATTGGAATAGATATCTAATGTCAGGCATCTCCATTACAGATTCTACCCACAGGAATCAGATGTCTTTGCCAACTTCAATTATTACACTAACATCAAAATTGTATTTGAGCTTACTCAAGTACCACCATGTATAAAGCCTTGAGAGATCACTTTTTAGACTACTATCCTAAGACTCATACACAGTTCTCTCACTCCAATTCTCTACAGAAGAATCCTAATTTTGTCATTCATCTTCCTTTCAAGAAGAATGAAGACATCAATCCTACGAAGGTTACTCATCAAGGTATGAACCTTAATGATTTAAAACTAGCACAAGAAGAATTTATTATCTTTCTTCAGCAAGGACTTATTGAGCACACTAAATCAGATTGGGCTTATCAAGATTTTTATATCAAAAAAAGGTCTGAATAGAAGAGAGGAAAAAAGAGATTAGTTATTGACTATAAACCTCTAAATGCTTTCCTACAGGATGATAAATTTCCACTGCCAAAATTAGTATGCAGGTACTATTTCTAAAGGAAGCTACTATCTTCTCCAAGTTTAATCTCAAAGCAGGATTTTAGCAACTTGGAATTGACCCTGAAAATAGATACAAAACAACCTTTTGTATTCCAAACATCCAATAGCAATGGACTGTTATGACGTTTGGACTAAAGGTTGCCCCTTCACTATTTTAGTGGGCTATGACAATGATCTTTGAGCCCATTCTCCACAGTGCTTTGATTTACATTGATGAAATCTTGTTATACTCTAAAACCCATAAAGAGTATCAGGCTTTACTCCAAACCTTCTTAGACGTTACGAAGCAATATGGGATTATGCTCTTAGCAAAGAAGAGTTATATTAAGATAGCCTAAACAGAATATTTGGGTATGCATTTCCACAATGAATTATATCAGCCTGGACCATATATTACCAGTAAACTACTGTATTTTCCTAATGATAATCTCATAACCAACTAGATACAACAATTCCTTGGAATTGCTAATTATATTAGAGATTTCATCCCTCAGATGGCTGATTATACATCGTCCCTGTCAAAATTGCTACAGAAGAATCCACCACCATAGGGGCAAGAGCAAACAAAATCCATACAACATTTAAAGTAAGCCTATCAACATCCACCATCTTTAAAGATTCTTGATAAAGGACATTGCATTTTGTAGATAGACACAAATGAAAATTACTGGGGAGTTGTTCTCATTGTAGAAATTGATGGAAAGCGCCATTATTGTGGTTATATAAGTGGGAAGTTTAAAGAATTGGAAAAGCACTATCATGTGAGTTATAAACAGATATTGGCAGTCAAAAGAGGGATTGAAAAACTCAGTTTCCACCTCAAACTATATCACTTTATCATCAAAATGGATAACACAACTTTTCCTAAGATTCTTGAGCCAAAGAAGAAACCTTACTAGATAGCCAACTACTTTGACAGCATAAATGGTTCTCACGTTATAAATTCACTATTTGTTATATTAAAGGCCATCATAATATCCTTGTAGATTTTCTCTCTTGACCTACCAAAGAAATTCAGTTAATCTCTCCTTTTCTCTCTACCACCATCCCTCTCCTCCTTCCAATCATAGAATTCTCTTATAATGCCAAATCAAAGAAATCCTTTCCTCCTCTGTCTCCTAACCCTCCAAATAACTTAGAAGAGGCTTTTTCTCTTCTCCATTAGAGTTTGTTCTATTATTGTCATCTCAATCTTATCAATATCAATATTCCTCCTCATCCTTCCCATTTTGATTCTGCCACACCATATCGTGTCATATATCATCTTTATGATACTCTTTCTGAGCCGGCATTGTGACACCTATGGGCCTTATCTACCCAATATGCTTGTTCAATCTCTCTTGCTCCTCTCCATGTTTACAAACATCTCTTTGATCCTACCAATGCCAAATCCCTCCTTTGGACTTTCCTCGAATGATTCCAACCTCTGTCAAAATGGCGCATTCAAATGTTTCAACTCTTGAATCAATATCAGTTATGGGATACTCCTTTGACAGATCACAAGGCCTATGTAATCTTCATCATCCATCGTCCCTACTATTTAACCACCTCTAGTTATCTATGCACTCTAATCATGTTCAGTATTGGTATACCACTGTTAACTAGCCTACCAATCATACTTAACTAATGATGAGTTGCATTCCTTCCTGGATTGTCTTAACCATTATCCTCAAACATTTTCATCTCTGACATGTACTTCTCAAGGTCCCTATCTAGGTGATTTTTATATTCTAGAACCTATATCTCCTTCTGCTAGATATTGGACTTCAATGGAACAATTTAACTTTAATGGATTTAACATTATGGCTAGAAGCTGCCATATCCTTCCGAAGAAAGTACTGCACCTTCCAGTAAGCCTACTCTCTTTTCTGGACCATTTAAAAATGGTCCAAACTTATGGCCCCCAACTTGGACTGAGATAGACATTGCCCAATTTGTCCACACAATGGAACAGCTTGGTAATCATATAGAGCGAATTGATGATGATTCTAACAATGATAGCAGTGACCCACATTCTCTCTCTGCTTCACCTTAAGTTATTCATTTTTATCTTGTAAAAGAATCTTTAGGGTGCACACCTTCTTTAAAGATTCTTTCTTATCCCTTAGGAATATTTGAGATCCATGTTTTTCCTACTTTTTACTAATTTCTTTTCTAAATTTGTGAGAATGATTGTACCTAAGAAATATTTTCCTTTCTAAAAATGGAACATTTAATTTACGCCATATGATTCGATAAAACATCTCTATCATATAAAGGTTTCTCACCTCAATCATCTACACTGTTTTCATAACCTTTATCTATCAACTATATTCATCATTGTTGTTTCAGCCATTCTTAATACCCTAATAAGATCAATTTCAATTGTTCATGCTATTTTTATAAATTAAATTTTCTTCACACTTTACATGATCAAAATATTATTTATAATAAAGTTCAATGAAATAAGAGGCATATTCGTTTACTTTTATATTTTGGTATATACCATCAAAACCATTACATCTTATATAGAAATGTATTTTCGACAGGTCACCAATTAATACCTCATGCTAATGATACTTCAATTGTAATTGATTCTAAACAACCTTTGAATATTCTATGACTATTTAAAAGTTACTTCTCCATAATAGTTACCTTTTCAACATAACCACCTAGTCTCATACTTCCATTACGTTACTCTTATTCATCTCATTATTTTAACTATAAGAACATAGATTACCTCTTATACCATGTCAAAATATAGATTTCATATATGCTCAATCACATTATCAGATATACACTCATAATAACTGGTCAACATAACCTTAAGAACTTCTACATATATCACTATCATTTATTTCATCTTCCACATGTACGTTCTTAATCAATTTAGAATTTATAAACACATAACCATCTTGAAATTCTGATCTCAAATCCACTAATAAAATTGTATACCAGATAATAATTCTTACCATATTAATTAAACAATCATTTTAAATTCCAAGTTCTACCTTTCAATTCTGCTTTGCTTGTAGATTTTAAATCTTGTTATTTCTACATATGTCTCTATCTCTTTCTCATTCACTTCATGAAAATATATTCACATCCATATCAATTCAAGTATATATCCATAACAAAATTTTGTTACCATATTCGCTGACATAACTACAAATACTAAATCTATGTCTAACATATCAGACTATGTAGTATTTCTTATTTCTAAATATCCACAAACTTTTATTGTCTTATACTCTGACAAATCTCCATTCTTCTTATTATTTCTAATAGCTCAAACTCTTAAAGAAAGTTCATACGTTTGACTTATGCGGCAATTATTGGGATTTTGTACTCATCAGTACCCTTCTCTACTGGTGAGGAATCAGATGTAGAAGATCCTTGCAAAACTCCTCGTGTTCTTCTACGAGGTGGCATTATACTCCTTTAATCTAATCATTATCCTTAATCTTACTTTTCATTTTAATCTTATTTCCTACATTTATGCATGATATGTATGTCACTTAATACATTTAAAAAACTCGACTATGCAAATAAATAATTTAGCAATTTAGCAACACAAACATTTTATCACACATCATATAATTCATAATATAACATATTCTAAGCTTAGGGATCCTTAAAAATCGTGGGCTCTGATACCAAAAATGTTGGCCCTAGGTCTCATTCCTTATTTCGTAGCAACAAGGCACTAAAATTGGGGGACTTTTAAAATAAAATAAAGGTGTGTATATATATAATTAACATCAAGATAAAAAAATTCAAATTTCTTGGTAGGAGTAAAAACAATTAAACAAACAATTAACTAAATAAAAAAAGTAGTACAAAAGTCACAGGCGTGACTTTAAAAACTCACGGCTATAAGAGGGCAGACGATCGCGATTTTTGATAAATAATGGGTTCGTCACGATCGTTCTTATGCACGATCGCGACTTTCCTGCTGTAAGCACCAATTTCAATTTATCATAACTTTCTACTCAAAAGTCCAAAAACTATAAACTTTATGTCGTTGGAAAGCTAAGTGAAAGATCTACAACTTTTATGAGACAATTTTTCCAAATTCTTCCTAGATCAATATAATTTATTCATTGAAGTTTCAGAACACACTTTTTATCCCCTCTTTCTTTTATTCTCTTATTTGCTATCTATATAAACTTCTGTGCAATTTCCAAAAGACCCGAATCCAACAATCAAAACCATACATACAAAACTCCCATTAGAATAATTTACTTCAGAAAAATCTATTCAAAAATCCTCAACAACTATCAATTTTATTTCCAACACAATTGACAGTTAACAAAGAAGAAATTTTTGCACATATATAGAAGAGAAATTATTCGCCTCTTACAGCCATTTCTCAATCAACGTAACTTTCATACATAATTTCAATTACATAATGAGAGTCAAAAAAGTAGCATAATCCAAAAATACAATCATGTATACCCATGCTTGATATGCTTCTAAAGCTACCAAAAATGATCCAAACTAACTTAGTTACAAAAGATGAGCTTCTTAGAGATTTGCCCAATATTTGCAAGGTTCACTATTAATATGCTGATTCTGCACCTGAGAAGTGGAAAATGATTGGGTGAGCTGGGAAGCTCAGTGGCTAATACGTTTATAGCCATTGGTGATGAGCCACAAATAATCAAGCAATTATATATATACACACATAGCACCTTAATCTAGAAATTTTTTTAACATATTCACAATTCCAACTCACATAACACATAATAAAAATGCTATGACATAAATCATATCATGTATTTTTCAACCATTAAAACAAACATTCAATCATATATCATGCTCAGCAAATCACAATGAAATGCACAAATAATATGGCTCGAGAGAATCCCATAGGACAGAATGACAAAACCGAAGTTTACACCATGAACAAAATGAGTCTATTTTTCGGAGCTCATATGCCATAAACAGGCAATCAGGAGAAGGCTTTGGGTTAACGTGCACGTGACAAATGGAATGGTATCTCTCTTGCCCACATAAGCAAATTTCTGATGCTTACATATTTCATATCATAATTATATTTTCATGCTTAATAAATTTTTTGTTTTTCATCAATACAAAAACAATATAATTCTTACAAAGCAAACATGATATAAATTCACAAAACATTTTTCCCAACACTTAAGTACACATACAAGTAGATAATTCAACTCATCAACATAACAACTATAAACATATTACCCACCTATTTACTTATAACTCCAAGCTCAAACTTGTCTTTCCTCTTATTCATGATTTCGACTTTTCTTAGTTCTCTTCAAACAAACATTTCAGCCAAGCAACATACACGAATAAAACTTCCATAAGCTTTAAATATCCAAAAATGAGCTTAGACTTTATCTACTCTTGGTTTATCTAACTAGAAGAACTAAGATCTAGTTAAAGGTTCATAAAAATCTAAGAACACAAATCTCTTGTTCCTCTTCTTTCTCTCTTCAATTTCAACACATAAAACCTATTTTCTCTATTTCCTTTTTCTATCAAAACAAGAAGAATAAATAAAGGTTACCTAAACCTCAGCTGAACCTTCTTCTTCCAATTCTTATCTCCTTTATCTTTCTTTCCTTCTTCTTCTTTTCTGGTTCATTTTTCTACTTCTCTTCTTCTTCTTCTTTCTACGTTTTTCTTCTCTCTTTCTTTCTCATTTTTCATGACTCTCTCTTTTTCCTTACCTCTCACACATGTCTCTCCCTTTACATGACTCTCTTACTCTTTCTCTAGTCTCTTCTAGGTTCTTCTAAGATTTCTCTCTTTCTTTCTTTATTACACGAACACATCTCTTTCTTTCTTATTCTTATTTTATTTTTCCAACACTTCACTCACACACATTCATTTGTTCTTCTCTTATTAATCTGAAAACAACTCTAATCTTCCAAGCTTACCCTTCCATATTTAATCTAATGCCTTCTAACTCCTTAACTTAATTCTAACACTTCCATTTAATCCCTGCAACCATATGTAATTATAAATATTCATAAATAAACTCCATAAATTTTTAATTCAAGAATTCTGATTTTTACTCAAGACTAAAAGCCATTAAATTCTCATTTTTTAAAAATTCTAACTTCCAAGAAAAGTTTAGGGTCCAACACTTTCTGTATGACGGAGACTACATAATTTAAAATCAAACTTTCAGGAGAAGGAGAACTTGTAGAGAAGCCATATGATGAAAACATACAGTATTTTCTATTAATTTCAAGCGTCTGAGTACATCAAAAGAGAAACCTTGCTTTTATAGACTAAACAAGGGAATAAAAACAAACAAATTTAAGGAAAAGATTCTTTTTGTTGTTTTATGCGCTACAGCCAATCACTTTGGTTGTATTTTAGTGAAAAATTTTGAAAGGCATTATTTATCTTATACATGTTTAGATGTATATGATAAAGTCCATGGAATAATTATACATTGCAAATGAAAT
>JANQBM010857640.1:0-13496 GCA_025594535.1 Erythroxylum domingense | reverse complement strand
TATTTAAAAGAATACCTCATAATATATTATTAATAAGTCAGAATGTCAATACAAAAGTCACATATGAACATTGGCCTAGGGCACACTACTAACAATAATATGCATGACTATACAAACAACTAATATCTCAAATGTAATGACTGTGCATACAGTGGTTACCTACATTATTGCTTTTAGCTATTCGTTTTCATGAAAAATACTAGTTAAGCCACTTAAGCTAAAAGACCTTATATTATGAATGAATGTGACAATATAAAAGGTGTTAAATTTACACTAAGTCCTAATTAAGTTGTATATTTATTCAAAGGCCCCCTAATTCACTAATTTTGCAGGTTAATGATCGTTCACAACCTAATAGACTATGTCCAAAATTAAATGAATTTCACTCAATCTAAGCCATTTGCATATTCACAAACTTTATACGATGTAGCCTAATAACTATCATACAGTATGCAAAATCACATTCAAAAGCAAAACACACAATCCATCCCACACTTAAACGACACACTGTCCTCAAAGTGAGAATGAAACACACACAAACACATGAACGAAGGGTAAAGATTAACACAATAAAGCCATATATTTATGGCCTTTTGGAGATAGAGATCAAGGAGAGTTGTAGTCACAAGCTATGGATTTTTCAAAATGGTTAGAAGTTGATTACTGATCACAAGGATCATCATAATGGTATAATCCTTATGGCATTCAACACTAATCTTGTGGAAGTTCTATTGGGATAAGTTTTAATCTTATAAACCCTCAATATTTTACAAGCTCACAGTTCATAGCATAGTATTAAAAATGACGATTCCACAAGGAAAGAGAGTAATCTAACCCTAAAATATAAGGCCAGAAAAACTATAAAACTGTGAATAAAAGATGAAACATAAATTAGTTACAAGAATTGAGTTTAACCAATCAAATCAAAAATTAAACACAAGATTATTAACAAGTGAGCAATATGCAATCACAATAGAAATCAAACTAAGGAATTAGAAATTTACAAGAAAGGGCCTTTTACTTGTCATTAATGCTAACCTAGCAGATTATGTGTCAATAGAGTGTCGGTTCTAGACTATCCTAGGGCTGCTTACCCTCTCTCGAGTTATAACAGTTAAACCCTAAATTATAAACCTAATCAAATTATAGAATTTGCAATCTCTCAATTCACAAATTATCTAAAATCCTAATTAGATCTGAAACACTCTTTAAACTATTGGAACATCACATAGGATCTCTCCCCACATAATTACCGATATGATTTAATACGGTTTCTATTAAATCTCCAAACTCTCATTAATCCAATTTAATTATTTTTCATTCCGTTCACCCTCTCATTTTATCACCAAAATTTGCAAGAATGCAATCAAATTATGAAATTCATCTGTAAACATAATCGACTAAATTATCATCAAATCAAAATAAAATCCCGAAGGAGAGTTTAGAACATCATCAATATTCCAAATCCTATCATCATGCTATCCATCTCGATTCTGTACATAAATAAAATCGAAATGAAAAGGAAATAATGGATTAGATTAGACGACAGAAGAAAACGATGTCGATAAACCTCCTGATCTGGGAAGCATGTTGAGTTAGCTTCGTCTACCTCTTCCTTCTTCTTCTCTCTCGGTATTCTCTCTTTAGGGTTTCAAGTGTGGCTGATGCAAAATGCTTCTTTGTGCTTCTCTTAATGTTCTTTAAATATTCTTTTATGTTTCCGGTAACCTTAAGACCTTTCTAAGGTTTGAAAGGTCCAAAAAGTCCCTCGATATGTTAAGTTCGTAAGTGACTGCATGTCTTCCCATCACAGGTCACGACCATTGCCCTTTACACTACAAGAAAAATGTGCTTTTACGACAAACTTTACTGACAAAAAACATCAACTTTCCATTGGTATGTACGATTAGTGACGAACATTACTAAAAGATAAAAGCATCATAGAAATGGCCATAGCTAATAAATACTGAAAAAAATTATTTTCCATCGGTATATTTACCAATAGTTTAAATACTTCTGCCAGCAAATTGTTACAAAATTACCAATGGTTATTTCGTCTGTAATTATCGACGGTAAACCGTTGGTTATTCTGTCTGTGATTACCGACAGTATACCGATGGTTACTCTATCTGTGATTACTGATGGCATGTGGTTGGTTACTCCATCTGTGATTACCGATTATTTCCATCTTTTCGTCGGTATTTTTGTGCAAGTTGTGCTGGCGGTTGTTCTTTGACTATCGAAAATTATCCCAAATTTACTGATGGAAGTTGTTGTTCCATCTATGATTACAAACGGTAATGCTTGTTCCTTCGGTAATTGTTTTAGTTTTAGCGATGGGTTTCACATGCCCGTCGATAAACTAATCAGAAAACTTTTAAAAAAAATCTACTGTTAATATCGTTAATAAATTTTATTTTTCATAATTTTAAAAACTATTAATGCAATAATATGCATTTAATTTTTTAAACATAAATTTGATTGATGATATAAGGTTGAAAATATCTTAATTGATAATAAAAACATTAAATTGTACATAATAAGTTTTCGTATCTCTAATAAAATGACAAAAAGTACACTATTAATTTAGAGACGGTGGATGCTCTGATTAATGTGATGAGGCGCTACCCCTACCCTTTAGCCCTTCAACTCATCCATCTTATTGCGGAGCTGAGCTATGTACTCCGTCATCTGTTGTAAATGAGTTTCCAATGTCTACAATGTGTTAAGAAGTTCTTGGACTTCATTGATTGTGGACTGTCAAGTAGACGCTACTTTACTAGACGTGAAGGATTACGAGAAACATATATTTAGAAATGAACCTAAGCCAATTATCCTTCCTTGACATCCCTACCACCCACTGTATAAAGATAGATTTGAGTCTTATCAACATCTTCAGACTGCTGAGACTATCATTGAATGCTTTCTTGAATTTGGCCCTATCAGAAGGTAATGTTATATTAGTAAGTGATAATTATTAAGCATTAATATTAAACCATAAATTTCACATACATTGAGTTCTCTACAACGATTGTTGATGAATGTCACACCGTCATACTTCTTAGTGTGAGTGTACAAAAAGAGTTAACAGGGTTTAGGCCTCATGCCCATAATTTTTTCCTGCATAAGAATAAATGTTAAAAGTGAATTAGAATTTATAAAAATTCTGGCAGAGTTTCCTCTATTTTTATGAAATCTACCCCCTGTTTAATAAAGAACAAAACTAAAAAACACAGCCATATATGGCACCAAACATTTATAACATTATCATTCTTAACCAGAAACACATATTTTCATTCCAAAATTCACATATAAAATTCAATAGAAATATAGCAAAGTAAAGAAATGAGAATATAAATTTAAAGTGTAGATACTACAAGTCTCTCTGTATGCTCTTAGTGGGTAATAGATCCTCCTGTATGTATGAGAAGACTCTCTCCCCTAGTCCTCCACTTCTGTTGGCCAAATGACGCTCTGAAACGGACATTGCCTCAGGTGATGTCCAATATTGTTGCCAACGACTCCATATTTCTTTAAAAATGTAAGGCGGTTATTCACTTACCCTGTGTATTGTAACAACCAAGTCGCGATAATGTGTATATGCTCATCTTTCCTATACTCTATAAATGATCGCGTCAAATTGAGAATCCCAAAAAAATCTTCCTAAAACAAAAGGAAAAACATTCAATTAATACTTATGATGTAATAATATTTATCTAATTAATGTACAAAATGTTAATTAAAAAAGAAACTAATAATTTTTGTTGTACCTCAAACTCATGATAGTAAAATTTCCTTGTTGCTTGAGAGATATTCTTCCATACAAAGCCCTCTATATCAATCTTCTCCTTGAATTTTTATGTCATGTTTCTTGAACACAGTCCAGATGGAATGAACCTAATATAAGATTGAAAAATTTTATACCGTTTTGAAAATTGAAACCTATAACTTAATTATAAACATATAGTGTTCAATGTATTTTCACTTACATATTATTGACAATTATAATGTAAGTTCTTCCATCAAGTCCCTCAGCTCCAGGCCAGTGGTCGCTTCCTTCATCATCATTGTTTACCCCTGATATCTCTGCCGATATAAGGGTAGTAAATCATGTAGGGGTCGTGGATAGTGCAGCAGCATCTACAGAAGATACCTCATTTGTAAGTGTAGTAGCTAGAGGGGGAGGAGTAGATTTAGTCCCAACTGTTAGACGATGAGATGCTTCACCTGGACAGTAATTACCTCCGAATTGTAGTCTGAATCTTGATCGTATCATATCATGTCTTCTCTTTAGTTACATATTTCAACCTGAAATTAATATTAAGCTTCAGCTCTTCGAAGTTATGAAAAGTAATATCAGTGTAACAATAAGAATATACTATAAAATCATACAAAGTCATAATTTTCTTATGTCATATTAAAGGATGAAAAAAATGAGAATGAAATTAAAAGAATTAAGATAAATGCCATGTAAAGTCAAGATGGAAATAGACCAAAAAAATAAGGTAAGCAATAAAATTTGGGAAGCTACAAAAGTGTAATATGCCACAAGAGAATCAGGGATGATGTATCAAATAAAGAAAATAATTGATTACTTGAATATAATTACAAAAACAAATTAATTGATATCACCACTTAATTGTAAATCAAAATCATCTTCTTTTTCTAAAGAATTTGAATCAAATTCAGGCTTTTCTTCAGATCTCTAGCCCTCCAAATCCTCTCCTCATTACATGGTTCGTTGAAAGGTTCATTATCCTCATATAGGACAGCTGGATTTATTTCATAAGCATCTTTTTGAAATGCTTCACTTTCAATTCTCTGTTCTTCTTTTCTATGTGATTCAAAAACACCTCTAGGTTTGACTTTGCAAACGGCCAACCGTTTGACTTATATTGTCATAAGATAGGAAAAGGGATATAATACACCTGGATCACATGCATTGCTAGCATGAAAGTTTCAAATTGTTGAAATCTTCTTCGCTTGTTGATTTCAACTAGATTGTATCAGCTATGCATTTTTGTACCAACATTTGGAGTTGAATCAAACCACTCATACTTAAATATAGTGCTTCACTTTATTAGCAGTGAAGGGTATTCAATTTTAAGTATCTCAATATTTTTTCTATAGTAATCCATCAATTCTCCTTGTATGCAAACTCCACTATTTATTATTGCCATGCTATGATCATGATATTCTGTATGATATTTGTATCCATTAATGAAATACACCGAATATGATTTAACAGTTTGCAAAGGTCCCTTCATAAGACCACATATGAAATTGTTATCAATTGGATTTTTCATGGCCTACAGAAAAGAAAATACCAAATTAAAACTACGATCCTTTGGTTTGAACACTTAAATCTTATCATTCAATCATTTTAATTTTTGAAAGTGAAAACTTACATATTACTTGAACCATCCAAGAAAGTGTGTTTTATCAGGAATGAGCTCGTGTAACAATTTCTCGTATAATCTAAAAACATTATTATGCATGTTTAGTTATGAATAACATTAAAATTTAGAGGACAAATAATCTATTTCAACTTACTGCACGAAAGGTTAAACCTCTTGATAGTTTAATAAAATATAACCATAAGCAGCCTCAATTTCTTCGTCTGTTAACATTCTTCTAATTGAATGTTTATATGTTCATCCAGGATATGTGAAAATGGATAAATTATCATCAGCATCAGTAGTTCCTTCCCCCATCGTCATTATAAGGAACTTTTCTTTCTCTTGTGTGAACATGCGGCTCAAAGTAATATGAACAAAATGTACTAACTTCCTCTATTAAATAGGCATTACATATCAAACCTTCAACTCTAGCAATATTTTCACATTTTTCGTCAAATGATGCAAATACCTATATGAGCGAATAATATGAATTTGATTATGAAAACATAATATGAAATCAATTACAATAACTTATGTTAAATTACGTACCTCGCAAATGGATACATCCAACGATATTAAACTGGACCGGCTAGTTTAGCCTCGTGTGCTAAATGGACAGGTAGATGCTCTATACAATTAAAAAAAGTTGGAGGAAATATCCCTTCTAAATTACACAAAATTACTGGAATTTCCCTTTCTAGTTTTTCCATTTCATCCAACTTAATTTCAGATGATATTGAGCTTTTGAAAACAAACTTAATTCTGATATCACCTCCTAAACCTTACTTGGTAGTAATTCCCGAAATGCAATTGGAATTAACCTTTGCATAAACACATGACAATCATGACTTTTCATCCCAAATAACTTGTACTTCCTTATGTCCACACACCTTGCTAAGTTTGAAACAATACCATCAAGAAACTTTAGACTTTTCAATCATTCACACAATATTTCCTTCTGATTTTTATCTCAAGTGTAACATGATTTTGGATATTTACCGGTGCGAACATCTTTATGTAACTCATTCCTTCTATAAAAAAGTTTTAAATTAGCTCATGATTTTGCATTATCTTTTTTCATCCCTTCAATGTTCATAATGGTATTGAACAAATCAAAAAAATATTTTTTTCAATATGCATCACATCTAGATTATGACGTATCAAATTAGTTTTCCAACATGGTAAATCCTAAAATATTTTTCGTTTTCTCTAGCCAAAGTTTCTGCTAATGCTTGTATTAATTTCATCAGCATCAAATTTTGTAACTTTTAGCAAGCTTAATTCCTCAATCTCCTGTAATATCTCTTCACCAGCTTTACGAGGGGGAGGAGGTGATTTTACCATCCTATTCTTAATGAAATTTTGTTTATTGCATCAAAATGGATGATTTGGAGGAAAAACAATTTGTGGTTGTCAAACTAACATATTTTGCCCCAGTTTGGAAGATAAAACGCATATGAATCATTGCCACAATAAGGACAGGCCAATTTTTCTGCTATGCTCCATCCAGACAACATGGCATATGTCGAAAAATTACTAATTGTCCACATCAAACCTACTCTCAACATAAAATTTTGTTTCAGAGCCATATTATATGTCTCAACACCATATTCCCAAAAATGTTGCAATTTAGATATCAATGGTTGTAAGAATACATCAATTTTATGCTTTGAATTTGTAGGCCCTAGCATAATCACTATCAAGAACATATATGCCACTTTCATACACATCAATAAAGGCAAATTATAAGGAGTAATTATGACTAGCCATGATGAATATTGCTGGTTGGATTGACCAAAAGGTTAGAATCCATCCGTCGACTATCCCAACCTAACAATTTGACTTTTAACTGCAAACTCATAATGGGTGTCATTGAAATATTTCCATGCCAATGCATCTAATGGATGACTTATTATTCCATCTTCTTGTTGGTGTTCATTATTCCATCTAATGTGAGATGTAGTAACATCAGAAGCATATAGTTTTTAAATTTTCGGAATTAGTGAGAAATAATACATCTGCTACCACAGTACTAACTTTCCTTTCATAAAAAGTTTTATAGGCTTGAACCTAGATTGTCCACAAAATTTGCACTCTTATAATTCCACATCATCACCCCAACACATACATCTCAATTTGTAGCAATCAATCTTTTTAACAGGCAAACTAAGACCCCGAATACGTTTTTTCACATTTAAAAAACTATCAACCATTATGTGATCAGGAGGCAATGATTCATTATACCATCTAAGAATTTTATCAAAACTACAATAAAAAATATGCCCCTCAGACTTTATGTTCAAAAATATGAGAAATTGATGAAAATTGAGTCATTGTGTCACAATTTGGCTATAGTTCTTAGTCAGTTGAGTGTAGTAAGTTAAAAAACTGTTTAGATTGTGGGTTGGGGTTCTTCTTCAAGATTTTCTATATTTTCCTGAAAGGTATAACCGACTGCATTATAAGCCATTTGCATGTAAGGATTTTCATTTGCATCCATATTAGTTGTTCTAAATCCAATCCCCTTTCGGACTCATTTAAGCTCACTAACTATTGTGCTTCATTACCTCTTGAGGTGCTACTAAATAACAGTTCCCCATATCGTGTCTACTCAAAATAATTTGGGACAAACCCTCTTCTCAACAAATGTTCATTCACTTCATCAATAGGAAGGAAACCAATGTTCTTGCACTTTTTACGTGGATATCTGATATTTAGCCCATCCATATATGCTGATTGAGAACATGCATAATGAGTAAAAGCTTCAACTCCCTCAACAAACTTAGGATTAATAAAACCATCACGTGATAATCTTCTATACATCTAAGGTCTATTAACATAACTCATTTTTGTAAAATTGTTTATTTAAAGTAGTGATTCCATAGTTAGTATCCTTCATGTTCTCCAAAATTTACAGAACATCTAAACTTTACATAAAATCCCCTAAGTATTAACCAATTAAATTAATGACCTGCAATTGATTTCATAACTATGGTACATAGAATTGTTTACACCTTTGAATCAAGAAAACAAGTTCTCACTATGACTCTTAGACTCGCGAAATTTTTCACCGATAAGCCTCACAAGAGCTGCATCATGAGTTTCCAGCCTATATACCATGCTAAGGGTTTATTATGGAAACCAATTGTCTTGTCAATGAAATGTATTAATTCTTTATGTTAATACTAAGTTTGCATTAATCAAATCGAACTTAAAGTATTAACCGATCGAATTAATCATCTACAATTGATTTCAAAACTATGGTATGTGTCATTGTTTACACCTGTGAATCAAGAAAACAAGTTCTCGCTGTGACTTCTAAGCTCCTAGAATTTTTCATCGATAAGCCTCACAAGAGCTGTATCATGGGTTTCCAGCCTATATACCGTTCTAAGGGTTTATTATGGAAAGCAATTGTCTTGTCTATGAAACGTATTAATTCCTTATGTTAATACTAAGTTTGCATTAATCAAATCGAACTTGAAGTATTAACCGATCAAATTAATCATCTATAATTGATTTCAAAACTATAGTACGTGGCATTGTCTACACCTGTGAACCAAGAAAACAAGTTTTCGCTTTGACTCCTAGGCTCGTGTAATTTTTCACCAATAAGCCTCACGAGAGCTGTATCACAGGTTTCCAGCCTATATGCCCTACTAGGGGTTTATCATGGAAAGCAATTGTCTTGTCTATGAAGCATATTAATTCCTTATGTTAATACTAAGTTTTCATTAATCAAATCAAACTTAAAGTATTAACCGATCAAACTATAGCATCTCAAACTAATTCGACATATAGTAAATACTTAACTATTAAAGAAAAACATAAAAACTCATCAATGATTATAAGAATATTCTAAACAACAACACAAAATGAAGACATCCTTTGCATTCACACAAAATTCAAAGGTATCATAAACATATTGTTAAAGCAATACATATGGTAAATATTAGTTGGATGACTAACCTGGATTGATTGATAACTTTAGACTATAATGAAGAAAGATGAGTGGCATTCTTTAACTTAATATAGTGCCTGTGAAAAAATCATTTATGAAACATTTAATATAATACACTTATGGTAATACAACATCATAAACTAATGTAAGAAAAAAGATAGAACACATCAACTATAAGACATAGATAATGTTAATTGACAAATATAGGTCATGTTGGAAGATAGAACAAGCATAAGGTGCTAAGAGTAAAAGAGACCAACTAGTCGATCAAGAAGTGGTTACTCGTGACCTTGTATGGCTGCAGGGGAGCGGTTGGTTAAAAAAGCAAGCATGCATTACGGCATTTTTCCCTACCCACCATTACTTGGCCCTCAATAATTGTTGTATTAATTTAAAGCAGAAAAACAAAGGTAGTGCAGGTGCATGCCTTCAGAACTCAGCCATACTCATCTTTTTATTATTTATACCTTAGTCTACATTAAATTGGCAGTAGGAGAATAGAAAAAGTGGAATCAATTATGCTCGAGAACAACAGTAGAGTAGGTCTATGCTTTCATAACTCAGCCATACAAAACACATTCATAACATCTCTTTAAATATTAAAATCAAAATGAAAGCATGCATTCAAAAGATATTAAAAAATTATGTGTCAAACAATTATACAAATAATAGGAAAAAGAAACTTGTAAAACCCTATTATTATTATAAAAATATTATGACAATAACATGTAAACATTAGGAGCTTTCAATTCCACACCAGCCAGGATAACTCAACTTTTCAAAATAAAAATACAAATGTATGTATCAAATACACAACGAGAAAAAGCAAACAGTTTTATATTTCGTATTTATCAGCACATAAAGTCTCTTCATTATTTCAAGATTCCTTTCATCCGTTTTAAGCTTTTTCTAATGATATGAGTTGAATATCGAACACACAACCAAAAAAATAAAGAATTACCAAGGCAAATCAAATATTTCCAATATATTTACAATCCCTTGTATGTATAGATAGCTTAGTTTATTATTCTCTTTCCTATATAAATCAAGCATTTCCCTCTCATCCCCTTTACACCATCATCTTGAATTGAATGAAAAAAAGAAAAAAAAAGAAAAGGAGAAGCTCTATTTTTTAACCAACAACAAAAGGGTCTGCTTAGCTTCCCTACTTAGCTACTGTCCTTCCATACAAAATAGATCTATGAAAATATATTCCTCTTACTAAAATAAAAAAAGAATCCCTGCATTTAATAAAAACCTAAATCATCTCACTTTATTACTTACAAAAACAAAAACAAAGAGAGTCAAATTGCTAGAGAGACCAAGAGAGTCATTCAGTAAAAGGGAAACAACATAGTTGTATTGCAGAACTAGAATTTTATAACAAAAGAAGGATAAACAAAGATTATCACAGGCTGTAAATGATAGTTATCTACACATTTAAGATAGCAATACTAGAACCAAATTTTCTTGTTATACATTACCTACAAACTAATATTGTTCATTCCTGATAACAAAATTAATAGCAAAAATAATTAAGCTTGAATGTTGTAGAATTATTGCCACAATAAGTGAGATTCATTAAATGCAAAAAATGTGAGGTACGTGAACTTATGCACATGTTGGCTTTACTAAGGTATGATAGAGCATCTAAGGTTGTAATTTACATCATGAGGATGAAAGACATAGCCAAAACCTAAGTGGACTACAACTTAAGTAGGATTGCAGGCTTGGTATATTTTTTATAATCAAAAGTGAGGACTTTAGCAAAGAGTAGTATCCTAAAAATGAACCAAATAAAGTATAGAAGAATGATATTCCTTTCAATAATGCAATTAGAATTTGATATATTAATAGGTATGTTGTAAACTTAGCATTGCCTTTGTAGTTACTATTCTTGGTAGGTATTTAAAAAATTATGATTATGAATACTAAGTTTCAATGACCAAAGTCTTGTGATTTATAATCAAAACTAGTTATTATTAATGATTTATAGATATGTAGATGATTCTAGAGATTATTAGATATGTCAATGCCAATCTTAGTGAGTAGTGATTATTGTTAAGTCAAGAGGACTTCACGATTATTAATTTTGATGACAATCAAATAATAATAATGTTAGAAATAAATGAACTATTTTGATAAGCGTGTTAAGTGTGAGGAAGTACAAATCATAGAAGAAGTGCAAAACCCAAAAAAAGCTAAAAGCATAGAAGAAGCGCAAATACAGAAGAAGTTGAAAATACAGAAGAAGCACAAATACAGAAGAAGCAGAGATACAGAAGAAGAGAAAACACAGAAGAAGAGAAAAACACAGACGATACAAAGATGAAGATATGCTAGCACGTCGGTTAGTTAGTTAGTTAGTTAGAGTTAGCTACAGAAATCAACAAAATAACTGTTATCAATAATCAAGAAGCAATTGGAGACTTAGCCTATATATACTAGTCGTAGTCGAAGATTGAACAACCTTTTGGAAAACTTTTGAACTATTGATCTTTTGAGCTTTCAGGTGTATACATAGAAAAGAAAAATTTTGTAGTGCGATACTAAGCGAGCAAACCCTAATATAACAAAAGCTCACAGTATCTTTCTAGAGAGAGAAAGAAAAGGCTAAGAGCCTGAAGAGGCTAAGATAGTAGAAAGAATACTTTGTGTAAGAGACCTGAAGAGGCTCTGGAAGGGAAGAAAGAATACTTGTAATTTGTCGAAGTATAATGAAAACTCAGACGAATTCTGAGGACTGTACGTAGCCCATGATTTGGGGTGAACCAGTATAAAAATCGCATCGTCTATCTTCTATCCTTTTACTTTATTCTATTTTGTTTTTAAACAAGTATATAGAAGTTATTTTTGATTTAACTACATAACAATTTTCGTATAACTTTTTTGATATTCTTTTAATAAGTTAGAGAAGTTCTTAACAAGATTCATTAAATATTTTGTATTCACAAAAATAATACACAATTTAACCCCCTTCTTGTATGTATCATATATTGTACGTGATTTCTATATTAACATATGATTTACTTCAGTTAGTATCAGAGCTCGGTTTCTAAGAACCACTTTTACAAAGTGAGGACAAAGTTCAATGGTTGAATGTCAGCCCGTTTTTATAGATGAAGGTGCCTCCGTCACAAGAACTCCTACATTCAACGGTGAAGATTATCATTATTGGAAGGACAGGATGTGGCTCTTCATAGAATCCACATACATTGATCTTTGGGATATCATCGAGAATGGACCATACGTACCAAAAGATGATAAAGGAAATACCATTCCTCGTAATAGATGGTCAGCTGATCACAAAGCTAGATTTCAAATAATTTCAAAGGCCAAGTTCTTTTTGAGTTGTGCTTTAAGCAGAAGTGAATATGATAAAGTTCATGGATGTGAAACTGAAAAGGGGATGTGGGACACTCTATCCATCACATATGAAGGCATAAACCAGGTGAAAGAGTCCAAGATCAGTATTCTTGTAGATCAGTATGAGCTGTTTAAAATGAAAGAAGATGAGTCTATTGATTAGATGTTTGGACGATTTCAAACTATCGTTAATGAACTTAGAGCTCTTGGGAGAATCTACGATAATCAAGGCCATGTCAGGAAGATTCTCAGAAGTCTGTTGAAAAGATGGAGACCTAAAGTCACTGCAATATAAGAAACCAAGGATATGAGCAAACTAAAGCTAGACGAATTGCTTAGTTCTTTGAAGATACATGAAGTAGACCTTGATGCTGAAGATTAACCTAAAAGAGATTAATCTTTAGTATTAAAGGCTGGTCAGAAAAATCACAAGACTCAAAGAAATAGAAGTTCATCGTCAAAACCATTAAAGATTGAAAAAGTCAAGAATAATGATACTAGTGAATCTGATCACGATTCAAGTAAAGATGATGATGAATTCTTTCATTTCAAGAAAGATCAGAAGGATGTGAAAAAAGAAAGAAAAAGGGAGTAAAAATTTTTCTTTTATGAAAAATAGCAAAGAAGAAGTCAAAAACGAGAAGACCTCTATCATTTGCTATGAGTGTAACAAACCAGGACACTACAAGTCTGAATGTCCATTGCTTAGAAGAGAATCGAAGAAGAATAAAGGAAATAAAAAGAGTATGATGGCAACTTGGGAAGATTTG
>JANQBM010857631.1:0-13497 GCA_025594535.1 Erythroxylum domingense | reverse complement strand
CGAACTTATCGATTTTGTTGAGCATGTCATCTGGTGCCATCACTCCTACTGGCTTCTAGTTTCCTCTGACTATTACACTGAGGTTTGCTGTGAAGAGAACCGATTCGGTAATACCCAAGAAAGACCGTCAAACGGACTCCTAAGATAGTATTACCATTCCACGTAAAATCCCAGAAAAGAGTAGAGGGGTCACAAACGGTCCCACTTAAAACCCAGCCTCCTAGACAGAAATTACGTGTACGGTGTATTTATCACAACCTAACCACTTCTGTGGCAACTGCAGAGAATACTAACTCCAAGCTTCAAAACGCCCAAATAAAGTTTTCTGATGTAGAAGATCCACTATGTGGCGACTACAGAGCATACTCACTTCTCTAAGGCTCTGATACCAATTGAAATTCAACTATTTCCACGCAACTAGAATGCCAATAGAACAACATAAAATTTGATAGCGAAGTTCGACCAAATTGTGCCTACGTCTCCGGGGCTACTGCACATCCTTTTTATTAGGGAGAAAAAATAACACTTACAAGTGTTTACTCTCAACACTCAACTCACTAGTGTTTACACACACTCTCAAACTCTTACCCCAATACACCCCAAAATTACTCACAAAAAAAAACTTATTACTCTTAATTTTTTTCTTACTCACCAAAGGATGAGTAGCTAAGAGTTAATATTTGTTTTATTTTTGGATGATTTTAAATGGAAGAGAGAGGGGGTTTATTTATACTTGTTTATCCTCCCTCTTTCTTTACTCTCTTTCAATATAGGACAAAGTCCCTTACAAACATAACAGTTTTGTGCTATTGATATAACATCGGTAAATATACTAATGAACTCCTTGAAGACTTTCTCGAAATAGTTTGGCCTTAGAATCAATGTGGAGAAAAGTTGTTTGATGCTATCGACAAATAAGTAGAATCTTAATGATTTTAGCAAAGCAAAAGGGCTCACTATCCAGGCCCCAATTATGAGATACCTGGGATAACAGCTTCTCCTTCTAACTTAAAATATGACAATTGTATTCCAATTTTAGAGAGAATCAAAACCAAAGTTATCTCTTATCAAAATTGGTTCCTCTCTTATACAGGGCTTATCACTCTAATTATTTCGGTACTAGCCTTCAGACACATTGGATAGCCACACGGTTCTGTAGAGAAAAATTGTCAAGGAGATTGATCGACTGCTAAAATCTTTTTTATGGTCTGAAAGATATGATACAGGGAAAAATGCCTAAGTGGAGCGATGTTACTATCGAAAAGAAAATTGGTGGTCTCAGCATCCCATCTACTGGTTCTATGCAAAAAGTCTTTCTCAACAAAAACTGTGGTGACTGATTTCAAAAAGGAAGCGTTGTGGACGCAATGGGTCTATCAAGTCCACCTCCAAAGCCGTAACTTCTGGCAGATAGATAGCTTTCACCATCATTCCTGATTTTTCAATGAGTTGTTGAAGCTCAAACAACTACTTTACCCCCATATTAAACATCGTATCTATGGTGGGAGGGATCTTTGGGTCTAGTTCGATAATTGGCTAAAGATTAGCCCCTTAATAGATCACCCAATATGTTCTCACGTGCAACATCGATTGTCGATGGGTGCTCGGATTTATGATCTAGTAGAGGATAGAGGTTGGAGGAGTCATTTTAGGGGATTTTCACTTCTACAGGAGTACCTTCCCCACCTAGGGGATACTTTGCTAGCCGATTCCATCTATTGGTTACCTAACCCAAGAGGTTTCTTCACCAATGAATCTTGTCACCGCATTTTCAAGGATGATATGAGACAAGTTTATAAAAGTATGTAAACAATGGCTATTTAATCACTCACATCAAAGCAGTGGTGTGACCTTACATATTTATATCAAGTGTCAGTATTACAATGATAAAAATACTCAACAGAAAGTTACAGGAGGTAGTGGCGATATCTATGCCTAGTTTACAGAGTCATAGCTAAGGAATAGGCTAGAGAATAGATACACGATATAACAACACAAAATAGTAACAATATTGACTATTTCAACAGCCCCTTAATCCAAACTTGTAGAGATCAAGTTGAGATTGCACAGAATAGCTGAGAACTATCAAATGGGTAATGGTTTTGTGAAAATGTCTGCCACCTGATCTTCAAAAGAGATAAACCTTATTTCCAATGCCTTTTGTGTCACTCTTTCACGCATGAAGTGAAAATCTACTTCATTATGATTCGTCCTTGCATGTCGTATGTAGCTCCCAAGTTGTCACACCACAACTGAGGAGGCTGAGTTTGAAAAATTCTCAATTCTCCCAGTAATGACTGTATCCAAATGATTTCAGCAGTGGCATTGGCAGGGACTTGATCCTCTGTACCATTGTCCCTATTTTAACCCTGTGCCACCTTATCTCAACCATCCATTGTCCCTGTTCCAACCCTGTACCACCTTATCTCAACCATCCATTTATGTGGTTGAGATAAGGTGGCATAGTGACAATGGCACAGAAGATTTCATTTGGCATTGGCAAGAGATTTATACTCGCATTGGCAAGAGATTTATACTCTAATTCTGTACTTGACCTAAACACAGTTGCTTGTTTTCTTGAGCTCCATGAAATCAAGTTAGAACCAAAGAAAATAGCAAACCCTCCTGTTGACCTTCGATCATCTGAACATCCGGCCTAATCAGCATTCGAAAATGCACTGACAATTGAAGTTGTCGACTTTTTGATAGTAGCCCAATTGCGGATGTATACTTAAAGTATCTGAGAATCCTTTTAGCTATTACCCAATGACTTTGTGTAGGAGTGTGCAAGAACTGACATACCTTATTCACAAAGAACTGTTGGAAAACATGACGGGCCCGAAATATGGAAGAGTGCATGGGAAAGAGAGCATTGGGCCTGATGTTAGGAGGTCCACCACCAAAATGCCCTAAGACATTTTGATTTGGCTCCATTTTAACTTATAAGGCCTTCTCTTCTTCTTCTTCTTTCCAATATGGGATTGTTCCCACTTTAATATTCCAACACTCCCCCTTAAGTCCAACTGGCCTGGCCCAGTTGTGACTTGCCTTCAATTTTTCTATTTTTTTTCTTTTTTTGGGCTCCTTTTTTTTTGTTGACCTTTGTGCCTGGGCTTGTGTTCACTTGGAGTCTCAGAGGTCACAGATCTATGTCTGAGCTTGTACTCTTATTGAACCTCAGAGGCCACAGGTCTATGATGCCTGGGTCTTCCTCACTGAGTCTTTCTTCACTGGGCTTCAGGTATTGGGCCTTCAATCTTCCTTACTGAGCCTTTTTTCATTTGACTTCATTGAGCCTTTCTTCACTGGACTTCAGGTATTGGGCCTGAGCCTTCTTCATTGGACTTCAGGTATTGGGCCTCAGGACTTGCCTGGTCTATGATGCTTGGGTCTTCCTCACTGAACCTTCTTCACTGGGCTTCAGGTATTGGGCCTCAGGACTTGTTTGAATTTATGAAACCCGATCTGCCAGGATCTTCATAGGCCAAAACAAAGCCGGTGTGCTCTGATACCATGTTGGAAAATGTGACAGGCCCGAAATATGGAAGAGTGCATGGGAGAGAGAGCATTGGGCCTGATGTTAGGAGGTCTACCACCAAAATGCCCTAAGGCATTTTGATTTGGCTCCATTTTAACTTATAAGGCCTTCTCTTCTTCTTCTTCTTTCCAATATGGGATTGTTCCCACTTCAATATTCCAACAAGAATGCTATGTTTGGTCTTGTGAGAGTTAAATATTGGAGAGCACCAACTATACTCCTGTATTTCGATGCTTCCTTCTATGTTCCTTTTAACTTCAACTCCTAGGAAGTAATGTAACTCTCCCAAGTCCTTTATAGCAAAATCTTGTTCTAATAGCTTGAGTAACCTTTCCACATCTTGAGATGAGGAGCTTGTAACAATAATGTCATCGAAATAGATCAACATATAAATAATATCCTTGCCACAATTGTATATGAACAATGAAGTATACACCTTAGAAGGTACACATTTTAGTTCCTGAAGCCTTGTACTAAGCCTTGAGTACTAGGCTCTGGGAGCCGTTTTAAACCATACAGTGCGTTGCCAAGTTTGCATGTGTAATCAGGATGTTGTTCATCAATGTATCCTGGTGGCGATCGCATAAATACATCTTCCTCGAGTACTTGACAAAATAAGTCGCAACGTTGCCGGCTTCACAACAGGACTAAAAGTATCTTCTTAATCAATCCAAACCTTTGTTTAAACCCTTTGGCAACGAGGCGCGATTTGTATCTGTCAATACTCCCATATGAGTTCTTTTTGAGCTTGTAAACCCACTTACAGTCGATCACATTGAGTCATGATCTGGGAGGAACCAAGTGCCATAATTTGTTCTTCATAAGAGCAACATATTCTTTATGCATTGCTTGCTTCCTTTCGGAATGCTGAAGAGCGTCAACATGGCTGGAGGGTTCTCTGATGCTAAGAAGTGCTCTTCTTCGTGTGTTATATTGGACAGTATCATCAGTGTACATCTTGAGTTTGCGAATGTTGTGTTGCAGTTGTGTTTTTGGTTGACTCCCTCCTTGTTGTTGTTGAGAAGCCTGATATGACTGAGACAAGGTTCTCCTGCTGAAATGAGGAACTGATCTGCTTCTGCTTCGACTTTGAGACTGTGACTACACATTGGTTCTTTCTGAAGGAGGTGAAGCTTCTTGCTGTGGTGCTACTTGTAGTGATTCTGGTACATTTTGTTGTGGTTCTGGTACATCTGATACATTGATATCACCCCTTTACTGAGAAGATTTTGCATTGTCAAGACCAGCATGCAAAGTAGTAGAATAAGTATTATCAGATTAATTACTCCTAATTACAGACTCAAGCAAATGTTGAGAGGATATATGACGAAGAAGGACAGGAGAATTAGAGGGTGGAGAACTAATGTTAGTAGATGATATATTGTCTCTTGAAGATGAGAACATATGCTGATCAAAGACTCCATCTTGGGACAAATAAATACGACCAGTGGACCTATTCAAACACTTATATCCTTTATGCAGATTACTATATCCAAGGAATACACACTCAAGTGATCGAAATTGAATTTTGTGGGAGTTAAAAGGTCTAAGATTCAGCCAACACGCACAGTCAAAAGTGCGAAGAAAAGAGTAATCTGGTTTAGTGTTAAATAACCGTTCTAAAGGAGAAGAGTAATTAATGACTTTACTGGGTATTCGATTTATGAGAAAACATGCTGTATGAAATGCATCTCCTTAGAACCTGGTAAGCATGGAAGCTTGAGACAACAAGGATAAACCTACCTCTACTATATGACGATGCTTTCTTTCTACCGATCCATTTTGTTGATGAGCACAAGGACATGACACCTGATTAGCTATACCAGTTTGTTTGAAGAAAGCATCAAGTTTTTGGTATTATCCTCGCCAGTCAGCTTGCACATAAAGAATTCATTTATTCAGAAGCATCTCGACATGAGTTTGAAATTGAACAAAGGTTTGAAAAACATCAACTTTATTTCTTAACAAGTAAATCCATGTAAACTTGCTAAAATCGTCTATAGAACTAACATAATATTTGAAACCTCCAGCAGAAACATGAGCTAGACCCCATACATCTGAGAACACTAATTCAAGAGGAGAAGAAGAAATTTGTGGGAAGATGTATAGGGCAATTGGTGGCTCTTAGCTTATTGACATGTATTGCATACATGCCTATTTATAGATGAAATAAAGGGAAGATTGATGAAGTGGAGAGCTTTCTAAACAATGATTGAAGACGGATGTCCAAGCCTGCAGTGCCAGAGTTCTTCAGAGGGTTTTATGCTGAGAAGGGCCCTTTTAAACATGGCAATGCTCCTTGGTTTGATGGGTTACAAACCATCTTCACATCTACCTTGAAGAAGTGTTTTCATCGAGATACAATCCTTGATTAAGAAATGAGAGGGATAAATTTCAAAGAATACATTGTTATCAATAGCTAAACGATGAACATAAATAAGATCTTTAGAGACTTCAGGAATATGAAGAACATTGTTAAGATTCAGAGTTTTAGCCAGAGCCTGTAAATAAGAGTAACTAATATGAGTAATATCCATGCCTGAACCACTAGCAGTTTGAACTTGATCTTTGCCGTGGTAATTCTCTTTAGTCCTCAGTTTGTCGAGGTTGCTTGTAATGTGATCGGTGGTAGTAGTGTCAGTGTACCAGGTTGGATCAGCATCATAAGAGTGGGAAGAAATTGCAGCAGCAGCAACTCTCATGTCATCGGCTTGATAGGAGTGGTCGAAGCGATGGTAGCATTTAAGTGCTTCATGACCTGGTTTTCTGTAGACTTGACAAACTGGCCTGATTCCTCCTTGATTATTTCCAAGCGAGTTCATGTGAGACCTTCCTCAGCCTCCTCCTCCTTTACCTCTTCTTGGGTATCCTCCTCTGCCTCTGTTGTTTAAAAAATGAGATATATGGTTTGCAGATGTCCCAGAGACTTGAAAGGCCATGTTATCCATGTTATGATGCTCCATGTGCATTTCATAAGTCAACATATGCGTATAGAGATCATTCATAGAGAGTTGGTCTGTTTTTGTTGTAACTAAAGTTACAAGAGCATCAGAAGCAGAATCTAAACTAGCTAGCATGTCAGTAATGATTTCATCACCTTCCAAAGGTTTGTCTATAGCAGCCAAGGTGTCAGCTAAAATTTTCACTTTATGAAAATAGTTTGTAACTGACATATCACCTTTCTGGATAGTAAATATCTGGAGGCGTATTTGCATCATCCTTGCCTTAGAATGGGATGAGAACATACGCTCCAGAGCCTACCATACTTTACAAGATGTAGTAAGAAATAAGACCTGGGCCAAGACTTCTTTAGTGAGTGAAGACAAAAGAGCACTCAACACAAGTTGGTCTTGTTATAGCCATATTTGATACTCTTGAGTTGGTGCTTTGCTTCGTGCCTGTCTCTGTGGTTGGGGTGATCATCTTGGCAGGGTACTAAACTGAGCCATCTATGTAGCCGAGGAGCTACTGACTCAGAAGGTAAGGCATGAATTGAGCCTTCCAAAGATGATAGTTGTCCCTTGTCAGTTTGACGTTGATGAGAGCTTCAAAAGACGGAGTTGGCAGTAGTCCAGGAGAAGTAGAGGTGGAGGAGGAGGAAGAGGAAAAAATAGATGGGAAGATGAATTGACGTTGGACATTTTTTTTTGAAAAGGAATGGCTCTGATACCATTTAAAAGTATGTAAGCAGTGTCTATTTAATCACTCACATCAAAGCAGTGGTGTGACCTTGCATATTTACATCAAGTGTTAGTATTACAATGAGAAAAATACTCAACAGAAAGTTACAGGGGGTAGTGGCGATATCTATGCCTAGTTTACAGAGTCATGGCTAAAGAATAGGCTAGAGAATAGATACACGATATAACAGCATAAAATAGTAACAATATTGACTATTTCAACAAAGTCCCTTGGTTTGAGCTCGTCTGGAAAACACCATAAACCCCAAAGTATCTGTCATCGCTTGGCTCATCAAAAACCGACTTAGAACTAAAGAACTAAATGCATATGGTTTAATACATCTGATAAGGGCTGTGTACTTTACAATAATGCTAATGAGGACAAAAATCAATTTTTTCAGTTGTATTTAATCCAAATCTATTTGGAGTAAAAACTTGATGATAGCTACTAAATAATATCGTTAGATACTTAGCTCTTTTCAATACCTCAATCACTAGCTCTTATATAAGTTTTATGGTAAATAAACTCGCTCAATTTACGTATCGATCATCCTTTAGTCATTTAATTACAGTAAAAAGGAGTTTTTTTATGTTTAAAAGGAACATCTTATTACAGCCTCTTTTTCTTTTTTCCTTTTTACTTGAGCTCAATCTCCACAGTTTCTTCATATTTTAACTGATGTTAAGATCCTATCGTTCACGTTTACCTATATTGTCTTTTTTGTGTCAAATTCTTTGAACTGGCATGGATCACCGTACACCTACACTAATCTATATGTTGTCTAAAAAAAGAAATAAAGCAAGGGTTGGTAAAAGAAAGAGAGGCACAGACGTGTAGAGAAATTTCTTTTTCTCATATCTTTATTGCATAGACTTGTAGAGACTTTATAGACAATAGATATACGCTAAAATAGCAACTAACAATATCCTTCTTCCTAAAGCTTAAGCATGATCTAAACAAAATAAAGGACTCATAAAGACTGGGTCAATTCAACAACCCCACAAAGAGAAAACATGTGCAGTAAAAGAGTAAAACAAAACATTTTTTTAAAATAATTCCTTCCTTACACTGAAGCTTTCAAGCTTTAGTTTACTTCAGCAACTAGCATCTTTAAATGAGATCTTAAAAAAAATGCAAACTCTAATTAATTTTCTTTGTTAGTGAAAATTGTAAGAATAATTAAATTGGAAAGGTTTATTTGAAATGCAAAGTGTAGTGAAAAATCACTATCCTAAGTCAAAAATTCCCCCTCTACGATACAGTAGGGAGGGTTTATAGAAAAAACAATGTATACGTTGGTAAAGGAGAAATGGACGTTGGAGCATAATAATAGCTAAAAAGACATAAGAAACGTTATCAACGTTATGGTGAACGTTGGTAATGTTGTTTTCAAGTTTTAGAACAAAACATCAACAATTCCCTACTTGGTCCAAAACTTAAGAAATAAACTGTAATAATTTAGGAAAAAATAGTGAACAGCCAGGTGAACTAAGTATCAAACTTGTTGTCCTAAGAAATTCAGAGATAGAACCTGCTAGAGAGTTAACAACCTCAAAATTCCTTGGTCTTATGATCGCTCTGGAGAGATAACCCAAATACTCTCATAAGAGGGTGGCTAGCCCCCCACAATCACGTAAGTGAGTCCATCAAGTGTGTACTGATCACACCACCCAAACTTGGGCTATAGAACTTATTAAGTATTATACAATCCAACCTCGTAAATTGTAGTAAAGTCATGCTAAGGATGCAATTCAACAACTGAGTACTTCTCAGTATTATACCACTAACAAAGTACAAGTAAGTAATCACCACATAATTTGTTTGACCCATTGAACTTGGTTTCCTAAGATGGGTGTCCATCACGAGGTTACTACATAATTAGGCTTAACTCCATCCTTTTAGCATGCTTTGAAACTAGTTTCCTACTCAAAGCTTTTGTAAACGGATCCGCTAAGTTTCTTTTTGACTTGACATAGTCTAAAGAAATTACACCATGTCTAATTAAAGTACAAACAATTTTATGTCTCAATCTGATATGTCTACTTTTTCCATTATATACCTTGTTCTTGGCAACATGAATGGCAGCCTACGAGTCACATTAAAGAAACATAGAAGGAATTGGTTTTTCCCAAAGTGGGATATATGCTAAGAGATTCCTTAGCCACTCAGCTTCCCGTCCTGCCAACTCCAAATCCATAAACTCAGCCTCCATTATTAATCTCGCAATATATGTTTGCTTGGATGATTTCCAAGACACTACAGCTTTTGCCAAGGTAAAAACATAACCACTGGTAGAGTGTATATCATCACTCTCTGTGATCTAGTTAGCATAAGAATACCCCTCCAATACAGGAGGATGATCACCAAAAGATAATTCATAATGCATAGTAACTTTTAAATACCTCAACAAACGAATTAATGCACTCCAATGCTCTTGACTAGGATTATGAGAATACGTACTAAGTCTACTCACACAATATACAATATCAGGACGAGAATAGTTCAACAAGAACATCACGCTACCAAGAATTTTAGCATACTTATCTTGGTTTACATTGTCACCAAGATTTTTCTTTAAAACAACACTAGCGTCATAGGAAGTCTTGACTAGATCAACATCATAGTAACCAAACTTCTTCAAAATTTTCTCAATATAATAAGTTTGATTCAACCTAAAACTAGAGTTAGTCTTATCAACTTTGATTCCCAAATTAAAGTCTATAGGTCCAAGATCTTTCATATCAAAAGAAGACTTTAGCAAACTCTTGGTAGTATCAATGACAGATAAACTAGTAATAAAAATAAGCATATCATGCACATAAAGAGTTATGATTACACAGCCATTGATATCATATTTCACATAAGTGCAAGAATCAGCATCACAAGAGGTGAAACCATGTTTAAAAATAAGTGCAAGAATCAGCATCACAAGAGGTCAAACCATGTTTGAAAATCTCACTTTCAAATTTCTCATACCACTGTTGGGAGCTTTTTCAAAGACTTAACCAACTTACACACCTTTTGTTCTTAACCAAGCACTCAAAATCCCTTCGACTAAACCATATAAATTTTCTCATCTAGATCACCATTCAGGAAAGCTGTTTTAACATCCATTTGGTATACATAAAGTTTAAATACTGACGCAATAGCAAATAACATCTTTATAGATGCAATTTTAGTATAGGAGAATAAGTGTCGAAAAATTCCAATCCTTTTTTTTATTTAAAGTCTTTAATCACAAGTCTTACCTTGAATCTCTAAATGGTTCCTTTAGGTCTCAATTTCTTTTTGAAAATCCATTTACAATCCAAAAGCTTACACCCTTGAGCTAGATCAAATAAAACCTAATTTTTATTAAACATGATTGATTCTAACTCACTATCTATGGCTTCCTTCCAAAATGTAGCATCCACAGATCTCATTGTTTCCTCATAAGTTTTAGAAGTTTCCTCAATAATGTAAGTCACCACAAAAACATCATCTATCTCCTCAGATTTTGTCACCATAAAGGAAGTAATAAAGTCAAAACCAAAACTAGTGGATACTCTAGCTCTTTTACTCCTCCTTAGTTCAACAATTTCCTCTTCCTCTATGTCATCATTGGTAGAAGAACTAGGGATAAATTTTCTAGGAACTTGCATACTCACTTTCATAGGAAACATATCCTACTTTTATAAGAAATATATCCTAAAAAAATACTGCATCTTTTGACTCTATAATAGATCCATAAGTGTTAGATCCCTCTTCATAAATCTATAAGCAGCACTATAAGAGGCATATCCCACAAAAATTGAATCAACTGTCTTAGGCCCAATTTTCTTCCTTTTATGTTCAGGTAGAGCAACCTTAGTAAGATACCCCCACATAAAATCAGGTAAATCGAAAGAAATCAACATTGGATTCATATATCCTTACGTGTTTGATTTGTTCCCTCGATTATTTCATTTTGTTCTGGTGTATAAGGGGCTATAAGCTTATGAATAATCCCAAATTTTGCACAATAATCAGTAAGGAAATCAGTACTATACTCACCTCCTCGGTCAGACCTTAACCTCTTAATTTTCCTTTCTAATTGGTTTTCAACTTTAGCTTTGTATTTCATAAACATTTCATCTGCATCACTTTTATTTTTCAATAAGTAAATCTAGAAGAATCATCTACAAAGGTAATATAATATCTCATACCTCCTTTACTCATACAATTCTTAAAATCACCTAAGTCTGTGTGTACCAAGTCCAACAATTGTGATTCTATCTCGGTCACTGACTTTAAAGGTTTCTTTGTCTTTAGCCTCAACACAAATTTGATATTTTTTTTTCATTTCATTAGTGATCTGGTTATGTAACAAGTTTAAGCTTTGCATCATCTTAATTGACCTTACATTCACATACCTAATTCTAGAGTGCCATAAGTCTAAAGACTCAACAATATAAGCAGAAGATATAGGTGCATTCATTTTAACATCAAGTACAAATAAGCCCCCATTACAAAACCCTTTTCCAATAAAGTTCTCATTCTTAGTCAAAAGTAGCTTATCAGAATCAAAGGTCAGTTTAACTCCTGCTTTGTTAAGTAATGCACCAGAAATCAAGTTTCTACATATATCAGGAACAAATAAAACATTTTCTAATGTTAGCATTTTTATAGAAAGTGAGTTTAAGAGTGACCTTCCTAACTCCTTGGACAAGAACTTTGCTAGAGTTGCCCATGTATACGAATTCACCATCAGCATCATTCAACTCCTTGAACAGGTCCTTGTTGGTCCAGATGTGGCATGTAGCTCCTGTGTCAACTATCCACTCGACTAAATTTCTAGCAAGGTTGACTTCAGATACCATAGCAATAATGACCTCCTCGTCATTACCAACTTCAACCATATTAGCTTGAGGCTTACCAAAGCTCTTCTATTACCTTGTTGGTACCCTGTTTCGTTTCGTTTCCCAAACTGTCATGGTTTCTCTCCATGGCCTTTCTTCTCCTAGTTGACTTTAGGCTGACAATTGGCAATAGGATGGCCTGGCTTGTGGCACCACCAAAACTCACCTTCAATCCTTTTACGCTTAAACTTATCTTGTTTGTTGAAAGACTTGTTTTATCGACCATTCTTCGTGAAGTTGTTAACATTTCTACGTTCTACCATATGAGCCTTAACAGTGGGGACAAAGGTGAGTGTTTTGGTCTTATCTTGTGCATGGTTGATATGCTCAATCTTTGTATGTACTATCACCTCCTGAAGCTTTATTTTTTTCTTCTTATGCCTCAACTGGTTTTTATACTCATTCCATGAGGCAGGTAGTTTCTCAATAAGGGCATTAGCTTGAAATAACTCACACATGTTCATACCCTTGGCAAGGATTTCGACAACTAGATTTTCATACTCATGTAATTGATCCATAATAGGCTTATCATCAACAATGGTAAAATTTAACCACCTAGCAACTACATATTTCTTAGTACTGGCTTCATCCGTCCTAAATTTCACTTTTAAAGCATCCCAAATGTCCTTAACAATTTTGTACTTGTAGTCGATAACAAACAAAGGGTTGATCATATGGATGAGTAACACTCCCCTAATGGTACGATTATCCTTAGTAGTCTTAAGGTTGGTATTATCACTAAGAATCTCTTGAAACAGTACATAATCAATTTCATATTGTTGAAAGTAAAAAGGAATTTTCTCAAACTATCTTTTGAAGTTTCTCCCATCTAGAGGCTCTAATCTAGTAAGGTCAAGTATGATTTTGGGGGTCATAGTGAAAAAGGCAAAACCTATGTGGGGAACAGTAAGTGCAAAACCTACGTTTGTCTCATTCGCAGATGACATAATTCCAACTTTTACTAAAATTAAATACACAGCAGCAAAAACAAAATGCAAAAATTTCCAACAACTAGTAGCAAACCTGAAAACAGTAATAAGTAAAACAACACAATTTTTGACAGCAGTAGTGAGGCAATAAATAAAAATTTTTCTGACTTAGATTGTTAGAGAAAATTGCAATAATAATTAAATTGGAAAGGCTTATCTGAAATGCAAGGTGTCGTGAAAAATCACTGCCCTAAGTGCCCCTCTACAGTATAATAGGAAAACGAAATCTGACCCTAGGATTAACGCTTTCTCTACCAGCTTCGGTGCACTCCAAAGGGTAGAGTAGGCACTGCCTCCGAGAATTACTAAAAATAGACAAGATAAAAAGATGTGTCTTGTTTAGAGAAAATGAGAAGATGTGTAACAGTGGGAGTGAGTGAAAGAGTAGAAGAGAGGGGGGGGGGGGGGGGGC